>JAUZST010059666.1:0-50020 GCA_034779995.1 Parotocinclus haroldoi
TGTCTCATATAATAAATGCAGTATAAATGCAGACTATGTATATATATATATATAGAGCCTGTATTTGTTTAATCATATTTGTTCCTTGGTTCGGATGCCAGGTAACGTGGTGGTCTGGGTCATTTCTGTGTGGAGTCCAAATGCCCACCCCTTGTCCAAGTGGGTTTACTCTCCAGGTACTCAGGTTCCCTCCCACAGCAAAATCATAATTAAAACAATAAAATGTTTCAATTCTTGAGGCGTTTTAATCCCCCAACACACTACCTGAAACAATTACCTGCTGTAATGAATAACGTACGTAGATGACGTCTTGAATTGAACTTTTACCACTATCTAAATCGTCCACTTTCTTTTTAATCAATATTTAATTATAAGATAATGGTTTGTTTTTATTTTACTGCAGTATTAAATGTTAGAAGACAGACTTGTGTGAGAGAGCAGAGAACGTGTGAACTCGTGGGCATGCACATGGTGGTGCACGTGATTATGAGACCATGCTCGAGAAGCAAAACCCGGCACAATCTGTTGTTATCAGTTAGGCAGGAAGACAAATCAGGACAAATGGGTTCAGCTATATACGTACATCTGACAATATAACGCAAATTATAGCAATTTCAAAAATGTGATCACATCTACAGTATGTTGTACTCATCACTGTCTTTGAGTTTCTTAATTTGTAAATGAATGTTCCAAAATCTACAGATCTAAATGCAAGTTGTAAAAAATACTCTGTAAAACTGATCACTATTAGTGAGTTTTGAATGCATTACTACTCTAGATTCTATATGAATTTAGAACAAAGAGTTGTTTCTTTAAGAAAAAAATACATGCTATCTCGGACACCCTCTCTGTCTTTCGGTCTGTCCTTGTTCTCTTTCTCACTCTCGCTCGCTCGCTCGCTGTCTGCCTCTCTCTTTCTCTCTCACACTCTCTCTCTGTTCCTCTCTCTCACACACTTTCTCTCTCACCATCTGACATGTTCCATTATTTTTCACTTTGAATCTGTCTTTGTTACACTCAGGGGAATGCAGAGACCTTGATTTGTTATCCTGGGCCCAGTCCTAATACAGTGGTCGGTGAGCAAGAGTGCGGAACTCACCCCGTTCTTCGGGTACGCTATCCATCCCAGGTCGCCCATTACTGAGCGCGAGTCCAGAAGGTTCACTGCACGAGAGAGGACACAGAGGTATTATTAGCATGCTGCAGGTTATACGGGCAAAAGCATGCAACAGTTTTACGTTTATACAACACAGAGGAAAGGTGTAATACAATAAAATCGAAAAAAGCAATTGAAAAGAAAACCGCTGCTGACAGTGCCAAAGTCTAAAGCTACAATTATGGTAGCTATGGTGGTTACAAACTTAAGCAGCACCAAAGTTTTTCAGTGGCGCTTTGATACTTGTAGGTGTGACATGACATCGGATGTCATTTACAAAAATGATTTAACAAAAAGAAAAAAAATAGAGACAAATGGAATTATCAATGCTCTAAATACTCCATAGGTGTGGACAGACTGTGATATTAATAATTGATTAATAATTGATATTATATTATTAATATTACTGATAAATCTAATTGAGGATACGAATATAGACTGTTATACAAGTCAAGTAATATGTAGTTACATGGCATCAGATTTTCTTCTGCGTTAGTAGCACTTTACATTAAATATTACAATGGAAAAACAAATGCAATTCAAAAAGATGAAAGAGAAAAATATCCGCCCACATCTGATCTGAAGAATGGAATGCACTATAGCTACAATATGATCTGCAATATACACTGTTCACAAAATTAGGGCATATTTCATCAGTCATATTATTTGTTTTATTTCTCATTTCTGTGAGCAGTATATATCCTGTGTAGACCCTAACAGCCGTAACATCTCATAACTGACAGCTGGTAAATGTCAGGAAATTACACCGTAGTCAATATATACACTGTCAGTGTATATTAAAATACAGTCACTGCTATTAATTAAATTTGCATTTTCATTTTAAAAACTGTGTATGATGTAAAAACCTTATAACGTGTGTTCTGCATGCCTGCAGTTAGGCTCCATAACACTGGCCCCATCACCTGTGAAAGTATTCCAATTATCCACCATGCTTTTGCTACGGCTGGGCAATTCTACAAATGACTAGGTCCTGTGTTAATTAGATGACCTTTGGAGTCAGCCGGATCGTCTCTGAATTGGACTTTAATCAGACGTTATGTGGCCACCTCATTTAGCATGTGTGAAACCCATTTACAGGCAACAGCATGCAGTGTAATAAAGCGGTACGGCAGCTCTATAAAACACGCCTGCCAAATATTGTACAGTGACAGTGACAGCGAAGAGGAATGCAACACTTTCCAGATGGTAGAAGAACAGGCTTCAGTATACCAGAGACGTGGGATTTTTCAAACCTGAATATAAAAAATGAAAACTAGAGCTAATGCAAAATATTTGAGAATTTGATAGAAAGCGTAAAATATATTGGAAGCAATATCTAAGACCACTAGTTCACGTTTTCCACTTTTCAACTCATTGTCCATTTGATCATTTCCACTTATCATACAGAAGCAGTTTCTGCAATTACAGATTGTAGTCCAATTGAATTGTTGCACACTTTGTCCGTCCATTTTATAGACCCCCATAGGACCAGTGCAGTTTATGTACTATCTGGGCGGCGGAACATTTTCAGCACTGAAGTGACACTGGTGTGGTGGTCGTGTGTTTTGCTGGTAAGGGTGGATCAGACACAGCAGTGCTGCTGGAGTTCAGTGCCAAAAAATATTATAAAATGATAACACACTACGTTGAATGTTACTGTTACTAACATCATAACATATATAAAAATCAAATAACATTTTAGAATATTTGTATTTATGTTTAAGAAAGTATTTTAATCTTTCAATCTGTTAACTGCTACACCAAAAAACAGTGGAGTTGATAATACATTCCCACAAGTTCCCACAAATAGGTTTTATGATGTTACTACTACTAGTACTAAATAAGCAACAAATGAAAGGAAAGTGAATGGGTATCAAACAACTGGTGCAAAAAACAGCTACAAATGGTGCCAAACGTTATAAATGCCATAATAAGTTATCAGAAAAGTGCATTATGATGTGATATGCAGCAATCTGAGAACACATCTCCACTGCCTAGCCATGAGGTCTAATAAAAAGCACTACATTTAAAAGTGTCACTCTGTCTTTGAGACAATTACTTTTCCCTAAACGGGTTTGGACCTGTTCTACTTGAATGACACTTATCGGTGAGCATTGTTCTACATAAGATAAAATATATCCTGAGGAGAATCCCCTACCTCTAATTAGAACAAAAGCAGTAAAAAAAAAAAAGTCCTGAACTAGATCATGCAGCATGGTTATGTCCGTCCTGAGGCGAATAGGAGTGTAGCAGGCATGTTAATCTATCATATGGCGGAGCTATTGTGTGACAGGGTAGCGTGTAAGAGACAATGGAGGCAAATTCCACCTGCAAAGAATCAAAGCGGATAAAACAAAAGCACGTGTTCGAATTTCGAAAGCAAGTGCACGCTTGGTAAAGGAATGTGTCAGGCTAAAAGGTGAAAATGCAGATTAGCATGGCAGACTGGAGCAGAGGTCAGTGCTGGTCGAATGGGAGAGTGGGCTCAGGGTGGCCTATTATTCTTCTGGGGTTAAGGAATGGCGAATCTGAAGAGACCGTTATCCTTCCTCGGGTGTTGTGCCATTGTGACGGAGGCACGGAGCCGTCTGCTGCCCCACGCTGCTCCACGTTTCATTGTGCCACCGTCGGGCGCAATCAATCACACGCACCACCTACCTGTCATGCACCGTCCATATGCTCACTCTGAGCTCTCATCTGAACCATTTACATATTCTATATGACAGCGTGAACGCACTCGGACTGAATGACAAATTAGAGCACATCAATTATCATTAAGCACCAACGCTTGGCACTTTCTGCAGTGTGCAGTTGTTATGCAAAGTGGACGTCTTTGTGTGCAGTGTTTGTAATGTTGTAAGTAGTTTCTAAACGCTCCTCCACTCAAGTGCAGAACAACAGACACGTGTATGAAGCTAAAGAACCAGAGTATGTCTGACTGTAGTGCATTTGGCAAACACGATGGATTAAGGCCAACGTTTTCAAAATGCTAGCCATCTTTTTCAATTCCCATTAAAATGGATATTAAAAAGCATCATTTAAGTGTTTTCAGTCATTCATAAACAAAATAATCTAGTGCCTCTGAAAACAGGTGGAAGCAACCACATCCTGGAATGAGTGTGGGACTGTGATAACCTAGTGGTGAAGGTACTGGCCTGTGGACCTGATGGTCCAGGGTTTAAAATCCGCCTCCGCCGAAGCTGCCACAGTTGGTCCCATAAGCAAGAGCCTTAACCCATCATTGCTTCGATTGTATGACTGTATGAGTTGTAAGTCGCTCTGGATAAGGGAGTCTGCTAAATGGCACATATGTTAATCAGTCTAAGCTTTGATATTACATTTTATTTGACTTATTTTTATGTTACTGTGTGATTGTTATAATACTAACCCCATTTATTAAGTATCCCTGAAGATTAAACTACATCATGCGCTGGGTCAGTCAATGGAAAAATGCAGTTTTTAAATATTTGTGAACCGCAGTTATTTCTTGATGGCGGATTTCTTAACGGAATGTCAAAATAAAAGTCAGTTTTGTTTATTGTCACATTATAATTAATAATGAAATGGTCAGTAAAATCATTTAGTAGAACTTTGCCTAACTACACTTCATTTAGTTTTTTCAGCGTTTCTTTTTATGAATAAAAAGGTTTCAAATGAATCATGTTTAATGCACTGAAACGACATACAGGGTGCACTGTGCAATACTAAGATATGCTTTGGGTAATTTACTTGTATTTTATTATATTAGTTTATTATCTTAATTCTATCTCGGGCACGGTTCCGGCTTCTCTCAATTTGTGCTTGTGTTATGCCTGAGCTGGCTTAAGTGTAAACTCAGGTTACCACAGTGGAGTGACCCTTAAGTATTGAAGAATAAAAAAAACTAAATAATACATGTAAAAAAAAAATGGGGCTTTACACAAATCCTTGTACGTCACATCACTGACCCAGAAACCGATGCAATATGTGTCACATGCTGACAGACCAGAGTGCTTCTCCTCCTTTACCTCATCTCTCACATTGGATCAGTTCTGACTGCAAAACACACTTTTATACTTAATCCAATATGGCATTCACTCTTACTTTAAAGTGCCCAATTCATGGCATGACGACCACCAAAATATAAGCAATTACTTATAATTTTCCAACATTAAACACAAGCTGCATGTCAAATTGTTTCATTGCAGCGATTGAAACCGTATTGTGAAATTATCTTTTCAACCTGCCGCTAGCAAGAATGTATGAACTCTGATGTAACTGCTTACAGTTGAACCATTAACTAACAGGAACAAAACCTTGCAAGAGAAAGAGAGATGGCTCAGATTAAATACACACTCAGACCGCATCGTCTGTCTGGACCAAAGAACAAAAGAGTGAGCCGAAACAAACACAAATCTAAACTGGTGCTGCGCATAATGACAAAAGGAGAAATACACATATATACATACATATATAAATATAAGAACCCACATTTAAAAGCACAAGTTAAGAAATGAGCAGATCCAATACGGGAAATAATGTGCACTTGCACTCTTACCTATCATGCATTATCAGACACAATGACAACGTCATGCAGAAAGCGCTCACGTATACACTGTAGCACCCACCATACACACAAACGCACACACACACTTGTACAGTAGTATAATATTCTGAGGTATTTCTATTGTCTCTTTTTTATGTAAAAGCCACACTTTGATTCACAAACACCTGCCGATTGCCACCGCAAACCAAAATCACAATGAAGAACCATTTCTTTCCAATAATCATAACATCTTGGGAGCATAAAATCCATTTAAAGCCCTTAATCCTGCACATGCTTACACGATACCTAAACATTAACATTCCCGACTGAAGTCAGTCCTGTTTGTTTATTTTAGTTCTTTCCATCAGAACAAAGGTGACTTCATTTTTCCAGCAACAATTTCTTAGTTTTGATAACCCTCCAGTGTAGACTTACTAGTTCAAAAGCCAGGTTCCAAACCCAAGAAAGACAAATATTTTTCCCCATTTCCATTATTATATATACAGGGATCAGCCAACAGATCGCGACAGAAGCAAGATTACGTCGACGCAAGTCAAACACATTCATACTGAGCAAATTTAGAGTTACCAATTAACCTAACTGGTGTTTGGAATGTGGGAGGAACCTGGAATAATTGGAATTACAATATTTGGAGAAGGACACCCAAACTCCACACAGGCAGGGACCCAGGTGGGGACTGAGCCGGGGACCACTTGAGGCTGTGAAGCAACTGCACTATTAGAACCACACATAGACCAAATAACACGTTATCTAGTTTCAACAGCATGTGGTAAACTCTAAAATATATATATATATAGATGGTAAGTGAACAGTCGATTCTCATAGTAGATGTGTATTTATCAGAGAAATGTTCAGGAGTGAAGACCTGAAGGAAATCATTATACGCAAACCACTGGGTTGAATCATCTCCTGAACAACAAGGCTTATGGGCTTCCCCAGTCAGCATAGGCTGTACAGTGGTCCAAGGAAGGACAAACCACAAATCGACACAGTGTTGACGTGTGGGAGCAATTAATTCCCTTCTGACTGGGTGCTAGCCCTGTCCACCATTAAAAAAAAACACCTATACTGTTCACAAAAATTAGGAGATACTTCAGAATGAAATATCCCATAATTAAGTAATGTCTAATTTTTTTTGAACAGTCTATAATAGGCATACGAGCTTCAGAACTGGATCTTGGAGCAACAGTAGAGGGTTTATGGAAGGTGATGGCACCAGGGTGCACTGTAGGACGTAGGCTGATGCAGGAAGCATGACGCTCTGAATATTGACCAATAATGAGTCTGACCACTCAAGTGGATATTAATTTGGCATGTAACACATCCCTAGATCATTACAGACCTGTAGTTTGGATGGCCAGTTTATTTACACCACAATATTAACCTTACTAGAGAAAACTTGGATTATCATTATTACTCTCAGACTTTCAAACTATCAGTCTTTAACATCTTCCTCCTTACACCCCAAGTTTTGGATAATATGCCCCATCCTGATAAGTGACAACTGAGAGGCACAGTGACAGACAGTGAATATTGTGAAACCTCCACAATGGCAACGTGTTGCATTTGTTTAAAGGAGAGGAAGTCTATAGGGATATATATACAATGTTTCTTCACTCACATGGGTTTGTTACCATTGAATTTAGCCTCTGACCTTTCTGTAAAGGGGTTCAATGTGTAGTTCATGATATTACACTGGGTTATGACAAAAAAGACTAAACATAAACTCCTTGGTTCTCTAAGGAACCTTAGTCCTGAAGGCTTTCGAACTGAACTGGAAGACTCTCAAATACAAGTTAAACAATGTTCTGCATCACTGACCTCATCATCTGCCTAATCCCATCAACAAACCTCATATAATATCTGTACAAATGTTACGAAGGGAAACCATGCTCGTAAACCTGGAGATCTGAACGAGATAAAAAGAATGCTGCTGTCATTTTACAGAGCTTGCTGGAACCTTCTCCCTAAGAGCGCCTTCACTAAGGAGATACAGTACGAAAAAGGTACCATCCACAACTTTTCACAATGGCCCTACAAAAGATTCATAGATAAGGTCTTTTAAGAAGTATGATTAAGATTTCAAACAATAATAGATTATTTTGTCCTAGAGAAATAAATAAAAAAAAAAAAACCCACATTTTATTACAAGAGTATCCTGAAATTAATGCTTACGGTGTTACTGACTCAAGCAAAAATTATTAGTATTTATTATTAGTATTATTAGTTCCTCCTAAAAGTGCTTTCCCTAACAAAATACAATGCTACCTAACTAGAAATCTTTGTCTTGTCTTTTTGAGGGATTTCATAACAGCCCTTCTTAATCCAAGAAGACCGTATTTACTAAAGGCCCGAGAATCGATTATTTTGTCAAATATAATACCATACGAAGAAAAATTGAAAGAAATAGTATACGGCTATCATTTGTTTCTGATTTTCTTAATTGTTATTGACCTGAAATAAACCATAAAGGCTCTGTGACCCTAGACAAGGACTTCTAGGATTGTTAATCAATCAGCTTTAAACAACAAATAACAACACCATACATTATCGTAAAAACAAAACAGCAAGCACGCTAAATGGGCGGTAATATGCTTTTTTTTTGTCCTAGTTCTCCACCCCTACTTTAAATAGGACCAAAAAGAATTGGGAATCCTTTCTAAAATGATACATCACAGAACTCACTTTTCTAGGCTCCTGCAGAGAGTGTTTGTGTGGTCCATCATGATTTCTTTGTTGCTTTAGGTTGCTGAGTTAAACCTTTTTTTTTAACTGCAGCCTGTTGGTCAACGGTTTCAACACAGAAAAAATCCTCCGATCTTTTACAGGGCAAGTCAAGCTCTTAGCCGACGTCAAAAAAAAGCATCAAGGAAGCCATGAGTCCTGAATGAGAATCCTGATAAGATCTGAACCTGTCATGTCAACAAGCTTGCAAGCTGAGTGCAATAACAACATCTCAAAAAAGTAGATGGTGAAGTGTGATGAGATTTGAAGGGGTATGACAGGACACGTTTGACTACAGGAGACTGTGAGAATGATTAAAATACGCAGTAGGTTACGCACTAGGTAAAATGTGCATTGGCGGACCTGGTGTAGGGTCTGACGCGTCTTTGGCACCTAATATGGACGATCCTTGTACTAAAATTCAAAACGCATGAAATGACAGTGTTTCATGGATAACATGTGAAAGGACTGTCCACCAAATAAGGTATGGATTGCAATGAAACTGTCACGTTTCTTCAAACTTGTTCGGGATAAATACTTTATTCTAAAATCACACCGGACTGATGTGACGCTACAGCGCTTACGTCTGGGTCTGAAAAAACACAGTATTCCATACTCATTTACTTTTTTAACCTTCTGTACCGTCATGTTGCATAACCATTTATTATTTTTATTTTAATACACGTGTTCTTACCTTCGTTGCTCGGAGCGCACCGTGTCTCCAAAATCCTCAGGCTGAAGAAAAAAAGCCATACTTTTGTAATGCGGGCGCAACTCCACCGCCAAACCATAGTAGTGATTAGGAAAGGCTTGAAGCGTGCTCAGATTCGTGCTGAATTTAAAGTACTGAAATTGAAAGTCAGTACAGAATCCTCCACGCGCTGCGTACCGGAGACATAGGCGAGAATATGGCAGAAATAAAGTCGCATTGGAGCGGCGCGTTTCAGCCTAAACTACTGGCGCGCGCACCGAGCGACTCTGTGGACGTGTTCGCGTCTGTGTGTGTGTTTGTGAAACAGAGCGCGCGGCGATATCGTGTGTGCGTGGGCGGGGCGGAGCGGAGCGGCGCGAGCGCTTGCATAGGCGCGCTTGATAAATAAAGACGTGCACGTGTGAGAGGATCCAATAGGAACTGCGGGGTTTGCTGATAGTGACAAGTCTTTATGTAAAGATGACGAATTGCGAAAGGAGACAGAGCTGAAGTTGCTGTAAGCAGTTCAAATGACGGATAGGGTACCATAACCTAAATAGGGTTACACTGCTCCTGAAAACGAGGGGATATTTTAAAATGAATGTGAAGCCATTAAAGGAAGCACTTGATTGCATTTCATTAAACTGGATACGCAGATGGGCAAATGAAAAGTCAAAGAAAGTTGTATGATTACGCAAATGAGATGCAGACTCAGTTATGGCGATGAAGTTGCGAGTGATATATGCATGGGGAATGACAGAAGAACTTCAAACTGGACGAAAGTGTCCCATATTGACTGTTCAGTAGGGTGTATGATCACCCAGGATTGCCAAAACACACTGACAGTGATGAGGCATGGACAGGATCAAACTGTCCAACAGTTCTTGTGGGATCCTCTGCCACGCTTGCTCTAGGGCAACTTCCAGCTGAAGAAATGGTTGTGGGAGCCATTGGGTTTGCCAGATGTCTTCCCAGTACATCCCAAGTATGCCGAAATGGGATTCGGGTCAGGAGAAGTCCAGTCCATGCGTATACTTCCTGCCTTCTGAAGCATGTTGTTGCCTCGTTCATGAAAAGAAAGAAAGTGCTCCAGCATAGGCTGCCATTATAGAGTATCCTTTCGGTATCTGACAGCAGTCAGTGATCCATTTCTGATGACGTGGAGCTCGGTACGACCACCAAGGTTGATACCAGACCAAATCGTGATACCACAACCACCGAAGGAGTCCCTTTAGTTCACGCCAGATCAGGACACGATGACTGTCAGGCTGCGAATTGAACCATGACTCATCAGGAAAGAGGACAGTTGAACTGTCATCACAGGTCCAGTGATGATGCTCATCAGCCCACCTTCTACGGGTTGTGTGGTGTTCAGCAGATAACGGAACGCAAGCATTGCATTCAGGTAAAATGTGATGCAGAGCCACTGCTTGGGCTGCACTTTCAATATCAGGGAACGTTCAGATGTTCCAGCAGTTTCAACCTTTTATATAGTGCATTTTCACCATTTAAATAAAAGTAGTTTTGCATTTCATGCACATTATATTATTTACATTATATGACTGATTAAGAAGTTTTTGCATTGGGTTTTACAAAGTCCATAGTGTGAAGGAAGTAAGTGCATTTGGGCAGTGGCTGTATTAGGTGCTGTGTATTTGGATTGTTGTTACATTTTCTGGATTGAATTATATTTTCCCCTCTTTGTACACCGCATTCTCTTTGTGACACCCTGTAATCTTTTGCTTAGAAAAAAAAGAGTCAGCTAAGAAAAGAGGTATCGATTATTCCCCTCTTTAAGACAAGGTTAGTTCAGTCTGTTACTCTTCAGATCTCCCACAGAGGACCAAAGATCAGACAATATTCCCCATCATTAACAAAGTTAACACAGTTTATGACCAACAATGTAAGACCAAAGGGCAGTGAAGGCACAGCTGATAAGTAACCGTTGAACCCATTCATTGAAAATGAATGTTAGGCAGACTCAAATATTTTTTCACAATATTTTCCTCAGTATGTGTTTTTAATTTGTATATAATTTATTTCTAGCTCCGGCACAAAATGACACACTGATGTTACTCTTCATTTTCCTCGATTGGACCAATAAACGAGAATAGAAGGGGGTAAAATCCTGACAATATGTAGACACCCCTACTAATTAGTGACCATGGTTATTTCAAACCCATGGACCCTTCATACAAAACAGTGGTAGACAAATTGGATGTACTGGACACCTCAGTGAGACTCAGTGTGATACTTTTATAGATTTTCACATTCCTAACAAATTGGATCATAAACGTTCTGTTCTGCTGTCCTAAAACAATGTACATAAAGAAACAGGAAACTTTGATGGAGAGCACGACCTTAACTCCAACAGACACCTTCAAGATTAACTGGAATGTTAACAATGGGCCAGGACTTATTGTTCAACCCCAGTTCTTGACCTTGAACTCGTGCTTCAAAGTCTAGTGGAAGCCTTCTAAGAAGACAGGGGGTTAGGGGGACAAACACCATACAAATCGTTGTGTTTTTGAATGTAACTTTGGGAGAGCTTTGTAGTCTATATAAGAGACTTGGCTTTAATATATACACTGTTTATCGACACAGGATGAGGTGTGGGGACACCTTTTTATTCTCTTCCAAGAATAAGAGGTACAATAATTAAATCCACTTAGGAGAATGTTACACATTCCACATGGCACTTCAGCATAAAATATCTAACTCTAAGCTCCAAACCATCTTTGGAGGTGAGATCGAGCCCCCTGCTACATCTACATGTAGGTAAAGCATGCCATACCCTGTAGCCAAAACAACGAAGAGCCTACAGTCTACAGAAACGTATCCACATGTGAGAACACCCCTAAACTAGCCCCCATCAAATTCTGAGCAATGTACGTATACATTTTAAAACACCCAAATGTGGACCAACTCCCCAGACCCATGTTTCATCTATAGCCAGTTCTGTAAGGTCAGTCCCCTCAATGCTGTCCACACAGTTTGTCTGTTTAGTCAGCTAAACAGACAAATCCAAAGCTACCATTTCCCCACAACATATCAATCATCAAATTCCCACCTAACACTAGTTTGTGTTTCAGAAAACACCAGGTACTTATTTACTGCCTAAATATTAATTTATTAACTCCCATCCTGTCAGCATGACCTGGTGACAGTCTCCTTTCTCATGACTTGGGAAGATAAGCTTAGTTATTCTAGTCCTATGATGATGGCTTTCAGAATTTTAAGCACCAGCTGAACTATCACCAGTCCAGCCCAGGCATTACCAGCATGCATTTCAGAACCAAAAACCATGAACAATAGATTTTCTTAAATGAAACATAAAAGCGCTGGCAATTTGGCCTCATTTATAATCTTCGCTTTAGTGTTCAACATAGATGATGGTTTGTTGAGCACAATCAAAGAGCAAGAATTCAAGCGTCACATTTCATTCGTCATTTGCATTTGAACCACAGATGAAATGTCTGGTCAGAACTGCATTCTTTAACCTGCATCACATTGCATGTCTTCACCCTCTGCTTAACAATAACAATACCGAATGGCTCCTTTATGGTTCAGTTTTCACCCATCATGATTGCGGTTATTTTTCATCTGTCATCCTGCTAAGAACCTCTTTAAACGTTTGCTATTAAAAAATCGTTTGCTATTTAAAAAAAAGAGCTGGTCCAGCAAAATCAGCTGAACTCTTTGACGATTAACCCTTAAACTGGTACCACAACACATGCTGCCTTTGACATCCTGTAGGGGGCATGAGTTATAAACGTTTTCGCCCAGTCCTGGTAACATTTATTGAGGTTCAGTCTGTTTTTAGTATCTGGGTCACATGATTTGGTTCTACTTGTCTGAGTTCCTTTTGTCAGCCTGTCCAGGATCCATCATCGCTGCCTATTGTACAGGAAATGCTGAAAAGTAACATAAAACGGAGTATACTAATTATTAACATTGTCTTTATTTGCTAAGGAATAAACATATTTATTTTTTAAGTTATTTGAATTGTTGTCTTATACTCTTGGAGGATAAATTAAGATAAGCAAAATCTTGAGAGCATAGCTGTCCTTACCAGCATTGGCATGCCTCAGGTGACTCTTATTCACCCTGAAGGACCAACGCTTCCCCTGCCAACTGACACCCCTCACCCAGATGTGAAGGAGGTCAGGTGGTTCTCTGAGGAAAAGCAAAGGCGAGTTCCCTAAATTAATATTGTGACCCTTGTACCATACCCCTAAAAATCACGCTGGTGGTACAACAAGCTGGTCTAGTCTAGAGGGGGATAAAAACACAACAAGACATTTGGTCTGGAAGTTGCAGACTTATCCCTCAAGAGAAATGAAGAATGATCCATCAAACTCATCCGGAAACCCACAAACCCAATACCTCTGGTTAACATCATAAATTCATCCCTTCCCATTGTTTACTGACAAAGGCAGGAGCAGGTGGAGCTGAGCAGGCAACCTTCTTGTATCGGAAATGGGGTGTTCGACTCGGAAAAGCCCCCAGTGATTCCATCAGAAATGAGAGACAAGTCAAGTCAAGTTTTTTTGTGTTTTATTTAGATTGCTTCAATTTTACAACGCATTGCCTGTAAAGGCATTATTATTCTCATCATTATTTCTTCATGTAAATTCGTCTGTTTCCTTTTGTCCATCAAAGTTCATTGCAATTTATATCAGTTTCTACTTCATTTTATTGTTCATTGAAATTGATATTGACATAAGTTTTAATGTAAAACAGAAAGTATAATTCTATATATATTACAATACCTTAATAATGTTATTAATTCTCTTAATAAGTCAATCCTGGGAGAACTTATAAAAATAAATAAATTAATTTATTTAAATAATAATTGTCTTTAGATCAATCAGGCTCCAGTGAAGTAAAAAGCAACAGGTAATTATTTTTCATGCCTCGTCTTTCAATCCTGCCTGTTTAATGGTTAAAATGTTTAATGTTTAATGGTGAATGCTTAATGTTTAATGATGAAATAGTAGACTAATAAAGAGAAGAGTCGTGTGCAGGAGTGTGTTTCTGTTTTCAACCCCTGCCCCTGCATGTGTTATGATAAAAAGCCTATACTGGTTTGGAACCAGTCCTTATTGTGGTTCCACACGTGACAGTGGCATCAGCCAATTGAAACATTTTTTAAATGTATTATTTATTTAAATATTTTAGATTAGCCATTTTAACGTGTAGGATCTGTTTTAACTACAATGTGTGTAAGTGACAATGAAATATGTTTATGAAACCTATTTAACTATCGGCAGTAAAATTATGCAGTTCAGGTTTGTTGCCTGATATTTGACTTAGAATTCTAAATGAACAAGACTTGGCCAAAGGTAAATTTATTTTTTATTTTTTAAACAAAAAATGTATCATTGTGTTTATTATTTAATTGAACACACTTTTTTTTTTTTTACATTCGTATACAGTATATTGCATTAAAATGAGACATTATAATAACCATTTGAAAACTTGATGAAAAAATGCTCTAATTTTTGCCATTGTCATTTTGAATGATAATATTTGTATAAAAACATATTGTTTAATTGATTGAATGCAGTATAATACTGTACACTGTTTACATGTTTGAAGTAAATTGCATTGCATGAAATAATGCAAAACCCTAGTTGTTTCACATCTAAATTAATACTCATTGATTAAGCAGGCCAATTTTTGTTTAATTACCTGTGTTATATGATTGAGGGTTAAATAGACGATCTTTAAATCTTTAAAGTCTAAATGTATAATTTTAAATACTCTATAAATAGTATATTTAAAATATATACTTTAAATTGAAAGAAATAATTACAATAGAGGCTCTGAAATAAACAATGAAGTTTATTAGCTACCAAGTTCTTGGGAATTATTTGCGATAAGAGTTTTGGGTGGAGAAAACAAACATAGTGGGTTAACAGATAAATCAATAAATCTATTAGCATAATAAGGAGGGTTGGTTGTCTAATCATTGCAAATTATCTCCTTACTCTTAGTTTAATTTATCATACTGTAACTGAGATTTATAGATGTCAGAAGCTTCAGATTATTACTGTCTATAACATTGATTTTATTCCTATATGTGTTTTATTTCAAAGAAAATGAAATATTCCAGAGCAATAATTATTTAAGAGCCAATTTAAAGGTTCAGCCATAATCAACTAATTATTCTACAGATCTTCATCCTTCTAAATTTCTCACCGAAAATATTTGGGGGTACTAAATAGGTTTCCCAGTTTTCGAAAAAGTTACTTTTACTATAAACTGCCATACTACTATAAATAAATAAAATTACAAAACAATCAACTAAAAACTATTATAAGACAGTACAAAAATGTTTTTAAAAAAACAGTTTTTAATTTTTTTTATTTATATTAAGTAGTTATTTCTCTCTATGTATAGCTGCCTGTGTATTATCCATATATTGTTTCTTTTATTTATTGTGACGAATGTCATTACTATTGCGTTGGAGTTGATGTGGGTGTATAAACATGGATCATTTCACAAACATAAGTATATAGTAATTTCATATACATACATGCATGCTCTGATACTCAACATTTACAAATATTTAGAATTCTTTGCACTATGTGTAACATTATGTTAATATTATTTCAGTTTTTTTTCTTTGGTGTTATTATATTATTTTGTGGTTTTGTGATATATATATAGATAGATAGATAGATAGATAGATAGATAGATAGATAGATAGATAGATAGATAGATAGATAGATAGATAGATAGATAGTTATTATTTACCTGCTCTTTTAGATGTTATAATTTTTTATTGTCGCACCAAAGTCCCGAAGTGTTTTCTTTAGAATTTAGCATTACAAAATTAAGCTTTTAATTACCCTTTTATTTGAATTTATTTGCACTTACGATCCGGATAGTAGTAGTCTTGTGGATGTTCAATGCAGAGAATGGCGTGCAGAAAATTTCTAGAATGAATTTCGTTTTAATGATGCGTTAAACATTCACATGGATATCACTAATAATAAAAAATAATGGGTTCTCAGGAATAATCATCCATTTATTAAGCTATTTTAAATAGTAGTTGAATTAATAATATGTCGATCACATTTTTATTTGATTTTACATTATTTTGCTTTTTAAGTTTTTATTGGCTCATGCTTTTATAAGATAATAGACTTTAGAAACTTCATTGTCATTACACTAAGAAACACAGAGATAAAAAAGAGAGAAAAAAGAATAGAAAATATATAAGAAAAATAGAGAACCAATTGCAGGATCATATACAGTTTACCTGGACAGTGCAATCAATAAATAAATACATTATGAGCAATAATAAATAAATAATAAAACTTTCAGTGATTGAAAGTGACTTAAATGGTGCAGCATGTATCTGAAATGTTAAAGATGACCAACTATTAATGTGTTTACTATAAACTATGTTTGTGTAAAAAGACGAATGAAGAGACGGTTTTTCAGGGAATCTACACAAAGCATGCAGCTACATAATCTACAATGCACCCGACATAAACAAAAGCCAGGAAGATTTTTCTGACCTGGGTCTCCCACCAGCTTTATCAGCCATCCACTTAACCAGGATTCAGCGTCTTTATACTAATTTCATTTCTTTAATCACTTAAGCTGCACGTTGCAAGTCACTTTCTGATGCAATCTGCCAAAACCATTTGCTGATTGAATTTTTTTGAAAGATCAACCACCTATGGTGCTACAGTCATCGCAGTTAAGAAGTATATGTAAAATCATGGCACTTTAATGCTAGCAAAACGAATAGAAAAAAATCGCTTGAAATAGCCTTCCTCTGCGTTATATGAGAATATCAAATAATATTCCTGAGCTCACCACTTCTATATGAGGTTCTAGAGGTAGTGCATAATAACCGTTCAAGCCCCTTGATCCTATTAAAGCAGTGTTTCATGTCAGGGGTCAGTCAGCCATCCATTAATCTGAACGGAGTCGAAGAGTGCAGCAGTGTCCCTAATTAACTCATTAGGATTTACACACAACATGTGCAGAGCAGGACTAAACACACATAATGAATTTGGACACTCGGTCATTAAGCAGGTTTCCATCCTGTGGACTTTGTATGAAAGCACTGTGGTAGCATAGCAAATAATGTACTGGACTATGAACCAGAAGGTCCAGGCTTTAAATAATACTCCTGTCAAGTCATGTCAGATTTATTTATTTACTACTTTTTACATTGGAGCATTTTCTCAAAGCAGATTTACAATATTAGATGAGCTACTAAGGCCACAAGGAAAAAACTCCCTAAAAGTTATAAGGAGGAAACCTTGGAAGGTCCTACTCAAAAATCCTCCTTGGGTGGCTTAGGTGTGAATTCATCTAGGCAAATAAGTTTGTCGTAAAAGTAATACTAAATAAATATTGACGGGTAAAAAAAATATTGATTAGAATAGCATAAAACATATGCATTTTGCAATTTTTTCATCCGATACGCACTTGAGAATCTTGTGTTCTCAGCAGAAAGCCTTGGAGCCATATGAGATTGTGGTAGCCTATCGGTTAAGGTGCTGGCCTCTGGACCAGAAGGTCCAGGGTTCAAATCCCACCTCTGCCAAGCTGCCCCAGTTGGGCCCTTGAGCAAGGCCCTTAACCCACAATTGCTTAGATTGTAAGATTGTATAAATTGTAAGTCGCTCTGGGTAAGGTCGTCTGCTAAATGCCGTAAATGTGAATGTAAATATGGAGCCAAGTGAAGGAAAGAGAGCAAGACCCTCAACTCACAATTGCTTGGATTGTATCAGTTGATCTGGATAAGGGCATGTGCAAAATGACAAAATGCAAATATGTGGGCAACAGAAAAAGCTATTAAGTTAATAATTATTTCATTGATTTATATACAGTACATCTGATGCACCACTGATCTGGTGAGGCATAATAACCCAGCCCCTTAACACGAGAAATTCAGGAGACTCAGACTGAAATAAGTCCCTTCATGCAAGGCAAACACACATAGACAAACAAACCCAGCCTTATTGGTTAAAGTTGACTGAACTCTATTCTATTACTTTATTTTGGTTCGTGCTTAAAAAACTGTTTGTGCTGCTTCCATTTTTATTTTTGACATCATGCATCACAGAGGTGAAGGTTGAGGGTCCCGTTCTGGCTCCACCAAGCTACCGTTGCACTCTTAAGCGAGAGCCTTAGTCCTCTCTGCAGCAGGGGTGCCTTATTTTGTATGCTGTCACCCCCTACTTGGTAACACGCTGGGATATGTAAAGAGCAGAAATCACTGTACTGTATACTCTACTGTACTGTGCAAGTGTATCCGTGACAATATGAAGGGTGGCACATATGATTAGCATGATCACCTTGCAACTTCAGAGATCCCAGGTTCAGACCTATCATTGGAGAATGCCTTTGCATGTCCTCCCCGTGTCCGTGTGGGTTTACCCTGAGTGCTTTGGTTTTTCTCTACAGTCCAAAGACATGGGACTGGGTATGACTAGGATCAACCTAGCCGTGTCCTTGTCATGAAATAGCCATTGGTTGCTGATGCAACCTCAGTGGGAGAATCAGTATGGAAGCAAGTGGAATTGGGAATGGGAGATAGACCCAATGAAGTGAACCCTCTAGTTGGAGGTCATGCAAGCAAGGGTACCTCACCCCGATTCCTCCAGAACAGGTCCTTCACTCTGCGGTTTTAAACATATAAACAAACCTTATCTTACCTGAGCCAACAAATGAAGTGGGGAGGATCTGCTTTTCTGTCTGAGCTACTTTGGTTCATATCCCACCTATGGAAAGTTGCAGCCGGGGGGTGGGGGTGGTGGCTGCATTAAGTAAAGCTATGTGCTATCGATAAAACTAGTTGTTAATTTATATAGATACTCTAGACAAGTAACTAAGCTCGAAAAACATTAACGCATCTATTACTTTGAGCAGTAAAAGCCATTCAGCTCATTTGCAATGGTAATAAGCCTTTGCAATATAAGTTCTCCAAACTGCAGGTTCTGCATGCTTTCCCTATCTCGTTCTTAATTAAGTGCCACATTAAAGTGCCACTTGAAAAAGACATTAGTTATTGGTGTCTGCAGACAGAACCCCACAGGTGCATATTGTGTTTACCTTTGGTCTCTATTCTAATCCAGGTAGATAGATTAGGTTAGTTTTGGAAAGGCCTGAGACGTGATCTGCTTATCCCATCTGTATCTTTAAATATGGAAAATTAAACTTGGGTTGCATGCATTATTAAACCATTTCGCAAGAGTTACCTTTCTTTCAGAGGATTATTCTGAAAGATAAAATACTATATATGAAACAAAGCTTAAAACTGGTGCTGGCAAACGCGGTGTACTTCTTTTCTCTTTTAATTTCATTTTTGATTGCTTGAATTTGACACTAAATAAATGTCGTTTTCCCCCATTAAATAGAAATACACAAATAAGCATGAACAGAATACATGTATTATTGTGTAATAATAAAATAAACACAAAACACAATAATGATGACCAGAACGCTAACTTTTTAACACAATGTATTCCTCTCATTCTTCACAGTATGTGCCAGGCATGTTGTCAAACCACGCCATTACACGATACTCTGTGTATTTATGTGAAATAATCCGCTGTCACACACAGGATACAGAGATACTTCAAAGGGTTTACAATTCAGTCCCCTGTAGGCTAATAATGCTATGTAATATACATAGAATTTATGGAATAGTGATTCATGATTAGTGATTTTCCCTTTTACATTTCCCAGTGTACAGTTGCCTTGACCACCCTTCTTAAAACTAGATTAGAAAAAAAGATTACTAAAATAGATCATAGGAAGCAGTGGTTTGCTCAGAAATTCCATACCACAGATTAGACCGCAATTAGTTTTGACTACGCAGTTTGACTGGCTAAGAGACGTTCCAGGGCACCAAAACTCTTCAAGTATTACTCTTCCGCATACACATGCCAGTCATAATTGTATGCAAAGTAAAAGAATAAACTGTATCAAGCTTATAAAATCTACTGGCTTTAAATCTTAATTTGAAAGAAGAAGCTAGCAAGGACCAGCCTGATACTTCCAATGAGCCACGGTTCATCAACCTTTCAAATGCTCTGGAAAGGAAGAGGAACAAAGTCAGTACAGTAAATTCTAAGCTCTTCATGGAATCATTCAGAAATATAAATGTACAATAGAGCCTCAGCAGCTTTATTCTATTTACCTCTGTTCTGTCTTGTTTTCTTCATAACACACACACACACAAATGTTTGCTGGTGGAAGCTATTATTTCATTAAACACCATCCACAGCTGTTCAGGGTCTAGTAAGTCTAGTTCGTAAGTTGCTGATGCTGTATAATGCTTTACATTTGTAACTGTTAATAACATTATTAGCTCAGTTTTTCAATCAGAAATTATAATGCATTCTGTAGTTTTGTTAACACCTGGATCTCACTCAAATTTCCTTCTGGTGGTAGCAGAGTGAGCCTTGGATCCATATATTTTCAGAACGTATAACTTTATAACATTCTTTTAATAAATGACAACTTATTAACTGATATATTTGTGTTTACTGCCTAAACCAGTTATGAACGTAAGAACTTATGTTCCTTGACCATTATGACGAGCACAGCCTGATCATGTGAATGGAGAATTTTACCTTACAGAATGTTAATAACCAAATTGGGTTTTTTTTCCTAAAATCTGACAACACAACTGTGGTATAATCACAATAATGCATGCTAATTTCATGCTATACCGTTACCGCTATACCACTGGTATGCTGATCTTTTAAGGACTTTGGATACGATCTCATATCTCGTATTATTACTTAAACTTACCTGAGCAGACCCCATACATTGCGCTTTGCTTTGTGCCGCCTAGCTCACGCTGAGTTAAAGTGATTGCACCAAAGCGACATGAGGTCTTAATTAAAGCACCGTCTTCATTAACACATCAATCTAAAACAAATAAGTTAATTATATTTTTATGAGTTTTGTTTGGAAATTGGCTTCTGTGGAGGTCAGGCTCAGATTAACGCAGTGAGGAATGTCCTCAGTATGGCGCTGCGTGGAAGATTCTGATGCAACGTACAGTAAGCCGCGTTTCATCGGCGGTGAGCAGGGGGCGTGGAGCCACCGATTTCAGCAGGTGTTAATTTAGTGCAGCTCCGAGTGTGTTCGCTTGATGGCTGCAGTCAAAGCAAGCAGCTGGGTGATCCAGGAAAGGAAAACATAACCTTCATTCGAAAAGGCTGACATCTGCGTCGCAACACAAGCCGCATAGTTAAAGAGATGAGATATAGAGCAGTATTTTAGAGATGTAAAACATAATAACACATGGTCATGTACACAGATAAAAAGGTATGTAATTAAGGCTGGATTTTTAGTCATACTGTGATTATACCGACTCATGAATGTCAAACAATTACCGTGTTGTGCATCCCCGGTCAAGTTACGGGTTATGCTGTGCAGGGTTTCTAAATGAAACCTCTTTCACACAACCTCTGCAAGAAACAAACTTACAAATAACAACATGTGTATAAACTTTAAACCACCACTAATGATTTTTACAACCAGGAATCACTGGGGTAGGGTATTTGTATGGTGTAGGGAAATACATTTGTATATGTTGTGTGTATGTTAAAAGGAAAAAAACAGTTTTTACAGTGGCAAGTATTTAGAGTGATCTTCCCTAACACTAAAAACAGCATCTGGAAACTTCATCGGGATGCCAAGTTGATCCTTTGATCGGGAATAGTCTTTTTGGAATAGTATAACAGATAATAACAGCCAAATATGCTATGCTAAATATGCTAAGGCTCACAACGATCAACGGAAAAGAGTATTACGGCATGGCAAAATCAAGTGTAAAGTTTTTGGGTCCAATCTCTGACAACATTTTATAAAAGATCATTATACCATTGTTAAAACAACACATTTATTTGTGGTCTTAGACTATCTCTGCAAAACGAACAATAACAGGTAAATTGAGTTCTTAGACCTTACAAAAAACACAAGTTGTTTATTTGGAAAGGTACCCAGACTTTACTGCACGCAAAATTTTATGTTTCCTTTTTTCCAGCGCATTGTAAAACTTCTGCTATGGCTGGCCAGTAAAATAAAGTGCTCATATGTGAACATGCTATTGCTATAAAAAAAAACTCCAGCATACCTCTGCTGCAGATATGTTATTAAATATATTGGAAAATCTTATGAGTGAAGGAGTGAGAGAGCAAAGGCAGACCAAACGTAAATTAATGCAAACAGCTGCACATGTACTTGAAGTGCAAAATATCCAACTTAAAAAGGTTTTGTGGTGCTGTGTACAGAACTGGATTCAAATATATGACAATTAAGTCTCAGTAAACAGAGCAATGTATTGATACACACAGGCAATTTTGATTATTTGACATTATTTTGATTTGAAATTAACATCTATGTCTTTTGACATATGCCCATATGCACTAGTACCTAACCCCCAGCCTAAGTACTTGGTGGAGCATCCTTTTGCCTTGAAACTCTCAACAGTTATTTTATTATACTTTATTGTGCTTATAAGTTTCCAGCTCAAACTGTACTGCTCAGAAAAAATAGGGAATGTTTCAAAATGAAATATCCCCAAATAAAGAAATCATTACTTTTTCTTAAATCCGGTCTTGAATTTAAGACTTGATTTATTATAAGCAGAGCGTACTGTATATGAACTATGTCTTGGTGTAATTGGAAATTTTATGACACAAGTACAGGGATGAAGACAGCAGAGAGGACAATTAAATTTACAAAGGATCAAAAAGAAGGAAAAAATATAGTTGTCTGACAAGGCTGCCACATCTGTTTAAGAGTTGGACCAGAACAGCTTTGTTAGCTGTGTCTCCCAGTCTCTAACAATGTCCATTCTCATCTCCATAACACCTCTTGTCCTAGAGAGAGAGAAGGGAGGTGGCTGGTCACATGCTTGCACAGAGTTAGCCAACTGTGTCATCTTTGACAGCTTCATTAAATCCGAAAGCCTCAGTTGCCGCACACTGGCCAGATTTGCCATTTGACTTCATGCAGAACTGGAGGAGTGTGATAGTGGTTGACCTCGCAGTACCCGAAGATGATGAAAGGCACTCGGCCCAATGTGAGCACGGATTCACACAGAGCTGATTAGAGGCATGCAGACGGGTTATTGCACTCCCAATCCCATCACAAGCCTGAGGGAGAAGTTCACCCCATAGCTGAGCGAGAGTAAATTTAGCACCATAGCCGAAGAATTGTAAAAGAGTTATATCAAAGATGCGTTCGTCTCATCATCTTTAACATGTTCTTTCCTCTTAATTAAATCTGCTGCGATAAATGTCGATTTAAATGATGTGAAAACAACAAAGGGAACTCAGTGGCCACGATAACATGACATTTTGTTGAAAGCCTTGCTCCCCGAAGTGTCATGCGTTTCAAATCTCTGAGATCAGAACCTGCGAATAGCAAAACATTTCAAGAGACAGCACTTAGAAATTCAAATCATTTGATTTGACCTTGCTTCGGTTGCCATACTGTTTAGGCAATCTCGAATTTAATGCAAATTTATTCAAATTATCTGGTCAAGTTCATTCTTCTCACTAGTCATGACGTATCCCAAACAGGTCGTTTTAAGCTTTTTTAAATAGTAGCGAAGTCCTAATCCATCTTATTTTGACTTTGTGTTTGAATTAACGGTGCTAGTACTGTGGTAACCTAGCGGTTAAGGTACTGGACTCTGGGCCTGATCGTCAAGCTGCCACAGTTGGGCCCCTGAGCAAGGCCCTTAACTCACCATTCCTTGAATTGTAAAACTGTATCAGTTGTAAGTAACCCTGGATAAGGGTGTCTGCTTAAAGCTGTATATTTTGGCAAGGCTCCAATAAAACCATTTAAAAATGATTTTTACCATCTGTTGTCATCTGTTGTTTCACAACTTTTAAGCAAACACTTTTCTAGCCATTAGGATTAAAGTTGTACTTCTCTTTCCCATTAAGATGTGTTACTAGAGCTTCATCCTTTGGTAGGCTTTCGAATTATTTGGGTATCGACGCCTTCGGCTTATACTTGCAACCAAATCACAGCTGGAATGTTACTTAAGATAGAACACAGAGTACAAGAGCTTATTTGACAACACAATACAAAATCAAAACAATGTTTGAATTCCAATGTTCCACTGCACTGGACACAATTTCCACATTCAGAACGTGCCAAACTCCCCTCTACTGTCACCACCCTGGAGCTGGGCAATACCAACACCTGCTGCACCACCCTGCAGTTATTGCTTTCATAAACTATATTGTTTTTCCACACAGACGTTCTGTCATTACTCTTAAATCTCCATTCTTTATGTCTTATTGCTCTGTGTGCTGTATTTCCTTAGCGTTTTATGCTATCAGCCTCAGGGACTCTTGACCTGGTCACGCTGCTATCCGTGATGAAACCAACAATGGAGTTTACCTTTCGGCCTTGAGCCATGCCTTACCTCATCTCATATCAGCTTAAAAAAGCAAGGGTGTGTGTAATTTTTTTTTTTTCGAAAGGGCTCCCAGACCTCTCAAGTTTCCAGTGTGGTGCAAGTCATGATAAATGATGCTTTAGTACGCAACCTTGAACCTGTCCTTTAGTGGAAGAAAAAAGGAAATGTACTGCATAGTGTGGTCTATCGGGGTCAGAAGTGCAGAACCGAAATACTGTATACACTTGGATATAGGTTATTCATTATGAGGCATGGAATCTCAACAAATCAAGAATAAGCAAGGAGCTCGACTATCTAATGTCTAGTCCATACTAACACTGTTAAATGGATGGATGCTGACAACGCTGTTTTTGAGGAGCATGCTAGCTCTGCAGGCAGTTTACATCACTGTGAGGAAAGTCTCATTATCACCTTCAATACATTTTAAGATGTAAGATGTTTAAAAGCTGTTTCCAGGTCTGTGTAACCTGTTTTATTTGTTTAATGGGACTCTCAATAGATATCAATAAAGAGAAATATAAATTATACACAAACGGGCACTTATTAGAGTTATCCACTCACTGAAAAAATGTAGTGCATCAAAAAGAGTCGGTGGGATCGAACGAAACTTTATATATGTGTTTGTAATGATGACATATGAAAAGTGATTACAATATTAGAGTGAAAGGGATTTGTCACTAAAGACAAAATGTTTCCAGTACGTTGCAGTCTAGGTTTCGCGTTCATGACAGTAACAGTTACTGGCTGTCAAAGGCAGGACTCAAAACAGGCGCAGTGACAACAAATTTCCTTCTGTTAAGCACCTGGAAATGGTATAGGCACAGACAGGAGTGTGTAATGAAGGCACCACCTGTACCCTGGATGGTGGAAAATAAAACCGTGGTAAAACAGTGGACCTCCAAGGACCTCCTACTGAGGACTGATTTTAAAATCTATTTTGTTTGTTATTTTATTACTAACTTAAATACTAATATTGATTTAAATTGTATTTATTAGTACATTTTACTATTACTTTAATATACTTTTAAGTATTTATTTAATTAACATCTATTCCACTCATGAAGGTTGGGTTCCCACCCCCCAGTCTTGGTCCTTTCGTCCTTCTACTTTTAGGGAGTTTTTCCTTTCCACTGTTGCCCTAAGCTTGCTCAATATGGGGTTGGCCTCTTAAGATCATATCAGATTGTAAAGCTGTTTTCAGACAATGCTCCGTTGTAAAAAGCGCTATAGAAATAAATTTGACTTGACTTGACCTGGTAGCTGCTTGTGCTAGCCTTCTGGGGCTTGTTCATCATACCTTTACTGGACCACTGCTTTTATAATTATGTTTCTGAATAACAAGCAAAAATGTCAAACTCACTTAATGTGTGGGATTATTTAGTCCTTACTGAAGCCTTGCAGTATTTTTTTCATGCGTGTCATAGCAAGTCAAATGTAAAGCAAAATGTAAATCTAAATTTTTCCATCTTTGTTGTAATATTTCTAAAATAAACTTTTGAGAGGCATATCCCCTAATACCCTTACCTTTTGCCAGGCCCCTGAGCCCATATGTATGAGCACCTAAGTTGGGAGCAGCGCAAATGTGATGCATGCCATTTAAAAAATAACCACAACCATAAATACACCAAAGTATATGTTTTAACAATTCTGCATTACAGTTTGCAGATATATGTTAGTCAGATTATTCAGGTAAGTTCTTTCAAATTAGCAAAAATATCGTATTAAGCCTCATTCCCTGCCAAGATTGTGCTTTCAATATAGAAAATGATATCAACAACTGTACCAGTGGCACTTAAACCATAATGTACACCCCAGTTTGTTCCAACACAGAGTGAGCTATTGTATAAAAGACTACACTGACTGATACAAATATGTAAAAATATGGAAAACGTGGACAAATATGTAAAATCTTCATATGACCTCTCTGCATCGATTTAAAGCTGATAATTAGTTGAGACATGAGAGGAATTGTTTTCTATTGCTTCATCATATCATCGTGCTCTGGAGCCATCAGACTGTCTGAGTGCAGGCCAATATGGAGATGATTACTATCAGCCTGCCTCATCACTGATGGTAACCTGATCATAGTGAAGCGATGCTCTTCGGCGGCCTGCTTCATGTTCTGTTGTATGGAATAAGTGCTTCTACATGACATTACACTACTCTCAGCTATTGTGCTATGACAATGTTAGAACCCTGTTTTATAAACAAGACACTTGTAATTGCATTAATGGCTGAAGATGATAGCATCACATCAGGGAAATAATATGTTCTCAATTTTCACTGACTGAAAAAGGGATCAGCAGAGCGCTGTCTCCTTGTGGCTAACGGCTACGGTTATAGTTATTCAGTCGAAGTCCAGTAAAACAGAGGAGATTTTATTGTGTGCGCAGATCGGCTGCGGATTTCTCATGGTCAGATTCAAGTATGGATGCTGTATGGTGAGCACTTGCAAACCTGCTTTTGACGTGGAGTGACACACTGGCTCAACTGCTGGTGTGACAAATGTGCCAAGGGATCCCGTAAAAAAACCTGTTTTCCTCCAGTTCACAACCATATGGCATCTTGTATCCAAGCTAGAGGAGGCATTACAGGGTACTAGAGCCTCCTTTCAATGGTACAGTTTTCCCCAATAAACGTATCCCTTCACATAATATTGTAATCACTTAACTATATCATCATTACACTCACCCAAAGTTTCATTCGATCCCAACAACTTCTTTTTGGTCACTGAGTGTAAATATAGAAAAATATGCTTTATAATATAATATAATAGAATCGAGTCCAATTGTGTCATGCTTAACACAACTCTGTCTCATCCTTGGCATTTTGCTTGGTCACTTTACATGGCCTGACACTTCACATCAGTTGCTGTGGGGCCTAACCACTTCACATTTCCAATAATACCAGTCACTGTTTGATTGCAGAATATCTGAACGGGAAGGCATAATTAAAATAACAATTAATTAAACAACAATCAAGTAACTTACTAAACACTTACTAAATGTGTCAAAACTGGATTGATAGATAGACTATAGTCTATAGTTTCAAGCAGGAGACGTGGATGACAGCAGTAAAACCTCCTCTGTGCTTATTTGTTCTAATCAGTTTTGTACTCAGACTTCTTACTGCCTCAGCTTATTCAGAACAGACAAGAAACGTCATACATGATACATGTACACAATGAACTGTAAACACAAGACAGTAAACTATCCCAAAATGCTAAGAATAGACCACACAGTCGGGATATGTGCAGACATGTTTATTCCCAACATGCAAACAAATTTATCTTTTGTGTTTTTCACCTGTGAAACAAGCCTCTTCCCAAGCAAGAGCTGCACTGCTTTCTGTTGTCACCTCCTCTGGGTTCGGACCTCCAGGGAGCACTTGTACTACTGCTGCTATGTAAGCCCCATTTAATGTGGAAGTGTTTTGTGCTGCTACTGTGGAAATGGAAGGTCATTATGTCCTTTTGATAATTCGAGGACTTTTGCCAAGCCATTCACCTTCATTATTTACTTTTTTCAGTGGTCATGCCTTTTTTTTTACGTATATTTGATAGTATATTGTAAACCATACTACTAGAAGGGACGTTCTTATATCACATTACATCCACAAAAGAGTTGGTAATTATTCATAACGTAATTATGTTTAAAAGGGTAAATTCTGTGTTGCTAATTTCCAGGATGGTATCTTTCGGTCAAGATTGGCATCACATGCAGACACAATTGGTTGTCTCTGAAGAAACAAAACAACTGCAACAGAGACTCTTGTCCAGCCCTGCAATTGGCCATTGTCCTGTTCAGGACATGGCTATGCCCGTGTTCTCATAAAATAGACACGAAGAGTAATAATAAATAATAATATAATATAAAATAAATAAATAATATTCCATTTAGTGCTCGAAGTGGTACAGAGGCAATGACATATAGTCATTTAGCAGATATCCTTATTCAGAGCAATATACAACTGATACGTTATTCCATGGTAAAACACAAAGTTTGTGTGAATGGGCACAATATTGGGTGAGTGGTTTCAGTAGAACGGCTGATCAATGCATTTAGTCTGCTCACTGTGTTTAATAAAGCTTTGTGTTTAATAAAACATACTTTCCAACTGTCATTACACCTTCAGCATTGATTGGCCGTTGATGTTGAGAAATGTTTATGGCCACAACATCCAGACTTAAAGGCAGATTAATAGATTGGTTTCTAATTATGAGCTATTCTAATTTTTTAAGACCTTGGACATTAAAACGACCAAGTTTTGTACAGGCCTGTACATTTTAAAGCGTGGCACATACCTGTACTGCCTTCAATTCTGAGCTAATGCATGTTCTGTAATTTTGAATTATTGATATTCTTGGGATTTTTTTGGTAACTGTAAATGAAAAAAAAAATGGTTACAGTGCTTTACTCCCCGTGCGAATAAAATAAGGAATGATTGAAAGTCTATTGTGTTGATATATATGAAATTTCTCTGCTGGTCTATGCTAGAGAACAGGACTAAGACAAAGCATTGTACTGTGCATATAAACCCAGTAGCACAAACAATCACTCTGTCCATTAATCCCTGCCCAGAGATCCAGTGACGTGTCACGCAGCTAGCTGTTGATCATACACAACGCGGGCCACTGTAGTATGTCACTGTCAAAAATTGGGCAGGCAATTATTTCACCCCTTTCCCCCTGAGATCACAAGATGCCCATTCTGACAAGAGCGTTTTTCTTTCATAACTGGTATATTCGTAAACAAAGCTGGGTGATTGTGATTCAGACCACGAGTTCATAGCTGCATTTACATGCTCCATGTAACCTCCGTGCAATAACGCCTGTGAAATGTCAACTGACTCTTTTTTTTTTTGTCTGGAGTCTAGAGACCCTGCCATGATCTTCTCAGGTCCGTATTTTTAATTAAGAACCAGTACAGGGCACACATTTCCATGGGCTCACCCTGAACTCCTCAGGCAGATGGTTTCTGACACTTGTTAAAGTCTGAAGGCGTCATCCTCGCTCGTCCTCACACACACGCTCTCCTAAGATTCGCTTCGCACAGCACATTGTGCGAGCTGTTACCTTCCGGAACATGCTCTGCCCTTGAGCTAAAGACACAGACAGAAAATGCTAACTGAACACTGGGGAAATGTCTTCATTCCCAATCTTTCCAGGCCTGCATTTTGGAATATCCAGGCACAGTGGCACCGCCAAACCACTGGTGCCAGGGTCTGGATGTCAATGCAGGTCTTTTGCCAGATTTCTCCTCCTCCACTATACTCTATTACTACCTGAATCACCATCTGTACAGCGGTGCTAGCTCCGCTAGCTCTATACGTGTCCTACTTTTCACGGCGCTGCATGAATAATGTGAGGCAAGTCTCATAAAAGAATCATCGCCACTGATGAATTATTGATATGTCAGGGAACTGTAAGTGTAGGTTACAAAGTGTGTTTACCCACACTAAGTTAATCGCTCAGCTCTATTAATCGGCACTAGCTGAACTGTGTGTGATTTATAATCACATCTCTTACAGTGTGAAAGCAAGACCATGTTTGCGCCAAAAGTAGAGAGGTAGCTGAAGTACACAGGTTTACATCAGTAAAACTACTAATCTGTCAAATAATTGAAGTGTGACATCGATATTTTAATCAAGTAGAAATCTAAAAGTGAATGTTACTAAATGTATTTAAACTACTAAACTATAGCAATAGTTTAAAAGGCCTTTCTAACTTAATCCTTGAAACAGGGTGTCTTTGAGGGAAAGGGATATGACACTAAGGGTACATAAGGATTTGTACTCCAACTCCATGAATCATCTGCAAAGCTTAAATAAATGAGATTATCATCTTAAGCAAGAAATAGAACTTTTTCAGACGGGAAATGAAAGGGATGTGGGAATATCTTTAGTGACTGATTACTGACTACTTCTAGGAATTGAATGCATTATGCTGAAGATCAGAAAGTGTTTGAATATCTTTAGAATGAACACTTAGGCACTCTTGATGCTTCTGTTTTGAAACCTTGTCGTCACACTGACAGTGATGGGGCATGAACAGGATCAGATTATCCAGCAGTTCTTGTGGGATCCTCTTCATATTCATTTGGAAATATCCCCTCATTTCTGCGAGCAGTGTATTTGGACATAATTATTGGGCATCCATAAACATGACTACGTAATTATGAAGCTGTAAAATACCAACACATTTCTTCTCCATGTAGAACTAGACGGCAGTTGTTGACAATTAATTCAGCCTCAATGCACAATACTCACACCTACAATGTGCAGTATGGAGATAATTATAGATCTAAAGCATGGAAATCAGTGGGATTGTCAAAAGATAATAAGAAGGAAATAAGTGCTGAGCTGGTCTAGATCCTTATCTTTGCAATAGACATCACAAAAACGTTAACAGCAAAGAATGGAAATGTTATGCAAATGAAAATCAAGCGCTTGGAAGTTGGATGGATGGAGATAACATTGTTATCGTATTAACTTACGTCAGCAGCGACATCTTCATAATCGTGCACTTTTTATGAGACTCTTTATCGATTCATTTATTGATTCCTAATCAGTTTTCTGTTTTTGGGAGCCGTACACAGGTTTGCAACATCAGTGCAGCTGTTTTGTGTCTGAACATGTAGAATGTCTGCCTAAAACATGGCAATGAATGCTAAAATACATTTCCACAAACCAAGTTAATCTGAAGCAGCATTTTTTTCTATTATTAACTAAAATAGATAATATTAGAGAATATTTGTAAAGCTGTCAGGATGATGGGCACTGGGCCTGGAACTTCAACTAAATCATCCTACATGGATTCTTTGACGCTTTTCTCTTTTTACAGCAGACTGCTTAATTACAGCATGCTGTGCTTTCACTGTATGTACCCTCCCTCCTCATAGCTTCCTTCTAGGGTCTCACACTACCCATCTTGTCAGTTAGAAATCAGCACATTTAAAAAGGCCTTTGAGCACTAAATATGCTCATTTGAAGAATAAACCTGTAGACTGTGTGTGGAATATGTGTTTCTGAAATGTTTACAACGTTTAAGACCCACAGCTCTAGACTGAGGAACATGACTGTGAGGGATGGCACTGATGTGCATTACAGCAGGACATAAGTGATTTATTAGAGGTGGAAACTTTTCATATTTAAAACACACACACACACACAAACTAACCACTTATGAAAACCAATCTGATTGGTTAATATTATTCTGGTATGTATAAACAAAAAATATACTGTCATCATCTATATGACACTTAATAGGCAAATTCAAACTTCCACCACAACACCGTCGTGGCAATTGAAAAACATTTAGACCCGCTATATAACCGCTACATGTATATAATGATCACATAGAACTAGAAGCTAACTATTTCACATTATGTTACTTTGTGCAAACTTTTAGAGCTTGTAAAGCCTGGGTGCTTCGCTGAAGAACATCTCTTTATTCTGTACCTGTCAGAATTAATCCAGCGACTTCATTAAATGATAAAGACTTTACTTCAGACCTTCCCGTACCTCTTTATTTAAAAAAAAAGACTTACTTCTTTACCAGGAAACGAGTGAGCAAAAAGTCAAGAACAAATGAAACATGTAGCTATTAAGTTATTCTTTAACTGTAAGTTGAATGCATTTCTGTTCACTGATCAACAATTTTATTGCAAAAGAAATATGGTTGAGGAAAAAGTACTCATTTCTTTTCATGATTACACTATAAAAGTGTCACTAGTTCGTTTTGAGATATTTGGATCCTTTTTTTGTGTTTTAGTAATTTATCCAAACTTGTTTACATCACTGTTTATCAATGAAGTCTTTAAATTAAAGATAACTCAAGTTGTTGGAATCAAGTGAAAGTTTATATGTGTGAATGTCATTATGATATCTGTATATGTTTACATCATTAAAGTGAAAGGACCTCTAGTCTGGATACACTGATGCTCCCCCTCTCAAAGTCTGTGAACTGTTCAAAATGTCCTCAAGTACATGGCAACATGCCTAGCAGTCAACAATCTCTGACCAAGAGGTATACTACCCAAAAGTAGCATCGGAGAACCTTTTTGTTTTGCAGCCGGAAAGCAATGTTATCCCCTCTTGTGGCAATATGCAGTGCCTAATCCGACCGCACGTGTGATCATTTATATATCTGGCCAGATGTTTGGTCATTTTATTGACTTCTGGTCACTCACAAATGATATGTTTTGCTTCAACAGACTCATCCAAGTTTGAAAGGTTAAAAGGTAAAGAACAACATTACGTTTCTGGTAGCGTGAGGGCTTAATTTCTTTATACATTTGTTGGAATCCTCCTGCCGACATTACGCAGCCGTAATGCTCACAAAGATTAGGGGAAACTTCAAAATAAAATTTCCCATAATAAAATATCCCCTTATTTTGTGACCAGTGTAAATATCAGTGCAAAAACCTACTCTGGTGACTGGTCCTCAAACAAAGTGCTTTAATAATCATTTTTGTTTCATCACACTCATTTCCATTCTTACAGGGATATTTTTTTCAGTAGCGATTAGACTATCCAGTGCAATTTCAATAATGGTATATCCACATATCTATATGTCTGCTTGGGTTTTCTCCGGGATTTCTTCCACATTCCAAAGACATGAGTGTTAGGTCAATTGGTGTTTCCAAACTTCCCCTTAGTGAAGATTGGTGTCCTGTCTAGGGCTGTTCCTGCCTTGTGCCCTGTGTCGCCAGGCACTGGCTCTGCCGTGACCTTGATTAGGAAAAGCATAAGATAAGAGCATAGGATAAGATAAGAGATAAGCATAAGATAAGAAAATGAATGAATCAATTAATTAATTAATGAGTAACTAGCTAGCATTTTCTAAGGTCATCATAGACCGACAGTACAGCAGTGAGATGTTACTGCCAGTAATATTGATACATTTATACTTAAAATGATTTGCATTGATTCATATTTCTGTTGATAAGCTAATAAAATAGTGACCTCTGGCAAGTCTACCCTGTAGTGTGGCTGTAGCAAAGGAGAACAAAACAACCACTAATTTAATCAATGTTAACATTCCAGGGAGCATGGCAGAGGTGGTCGTATTGTTATGTTTCACACAGGGACTCTTAATTTTGGCTTGACCAGTTGAGGCCAAATGACCTAAAGCCACTGTCATTTTAGATATCTGTGGCAAATATCGTTTATGCATTGAAAATAATGTAGCATAAAATAGCTGAATGTATTCAGAAAGAGAAACATTGCTGATTAAAATTAACATGATTTGGGGTAAGAAACATTTTCTTTTTGGAACACTGCAATCCTAGAAGCTAATTAGCGTAAATGTTTCAATTTATCCAACATAATTATGCCTAGAGTTTTCATAACTCAAATGGTAAACATTTGGCCAAAGGCTTATTTTCTATTTGTGAGATGATATACTGCACACAAAAATTAGGCATATTTCAAAATGAAATATCTCATAATTAAATATCCCCTAATGTTTGTGAGAAGTGTATATCTATTTGAAACAAAGCAATAGAAGGTGGTCAACATTACCATTTAAATTGTTTTCAGGTATTTTAATAAAGCTCAGACAACGGGATCTCATTTGCCGCCAATCTTTGTTCGCCTTATTTTGTTCAACTTATTAAGTTTATGTTGCATTGATATGTTTTCTGTAGTGGCAGGAAGGCTAATTAAGCAGTCCACTTTTTGGCTCTTTTTACCCGCTGTATTAGGGCCTCTTATGTGCCACTCTGCTCCATATATTCACGGTATGCAGTTCCTGACGGAGTAACCTTTCAAGAGTTGTTTGTAAAAGATCCAAAATGACTTCTAGAAACACTTCTCGTAAAATCGTGAAATGTGCTAAAAGTCCCTGTTCATCAATCTCATCTTTTGACCAAAATTCTGACAAGAATTTAATGCAGACTGAAAATCTTGCCACTGCTGCTAGGCTCGTATGACCATACACTTCGGTACACGTGCAAATGTATCTTAGCCTCCTTGGCAATATGGCTTTTGGCATGTCCAAAAAATGCTATGACTGCTTTTTGTCAATTAACATTTAAGCTGCAATCCATTTTCCACACAGACATTTGACAAAAATGTTACCATGTGAAAACCTTAGCAAATTGTTTGCGTGATTGTCTTTTTGTCAGCAGATGTCGCCGGGTCATACTCATGCTACTTGGCTAAAAAATGGTAGATATTTCATTATGGGATGTTTCCTTTTGAATGAATTTTGTGAGCAGTATAGTTTTCTGTCATTCAGACATGAATTGGATGTAAGACAGGTTTGAATTCTAATAAGACCTCAGAGTTTGGTTAAATCTGCAGATGCAGGACACATGGATATGGATGGCCATCTGTACACAGACTGTGTGTTTGGGTGGCATGTGTTGGATTGTGGGTTCTGGCGGGCCTTTGGAATGTGTGTGTGTGGCATCAGGGTCAGAAAGGCTGTAGGCTTGGTGGCTCCTCCTGAATAAAGGACAGTCTTCCTGCTCGCTCTTTCTCTCTATCTGGTCCATCCTCACCATCTGGCCATGGTGCCTGACTGACAGCGCTAGCCAGAGCAATCCAATTGTGCCAACAGCTGAAGGCTAAGGGGGAAGACACTTCACAGCAAGCAAACTGGACGTGAGCATCAAGCAAATGGGCCTCCCACTACTAACTGCCACCTATTATACACACTGCTGGCTTTAGATGCGGGAATCATTCATTCACCATGTTGCCTCTGCCAAATATGAGTACTGGGCTCTTTGGAAGCAAGTGGACTCCACCAAGACCCAATTACACATGAGTGGTGCTTGAGTGGGACACAGGAAGGACATGTGATAGGTGAAAATAGAGGGCTGGTACTTATTTCCCAAAAGAATGGTGAAATGGACATGACCAGAGTGCAGTTAATTATTATGCAGGATTACACTTACCATTTCACTATAGATTTAAAAGACTAGTGAGCACATTCTCCCAATTGGATTCTCTCGTTCAATTGTTTTATTTGTTACAAAATAAATATTATTTACTAAATAAATGTTTTAATGAATGTAGATCTAGCAGTAGACTAGTCATATGCCCATAAAAATCTTTAAATTTTAAAATATAGGTAAGACAAATTGAACATTTATGTCATTTAACAGAACTCTTACCCAGAGCAACTTACAATTCATACAGTCTTACAATCCAAGCAATTGTGGTTTAAGGAACTGTGGTAGCTTGGCAGAGGTGGGATTTGAACCCCGGACCTCCTAGTCCATAATCCAAATCTTTACCACTAGGCCACCACAACCTACAGCTTTCAGGTCATCATGTTAGCACAGTGCTTGCTGGGAATTGGAGCAGCCACTTTGGAGTGGTGTGACAGTGACTATAACACTAATCAGGATTAGCAGGGTCAAAATGGAACTTTCAAATATGTACCAAATAAAATACAATTCCTAAAAAATCCTTCCTAACAAATTAAAATTACATACCAATCCGTCTTTTAATTCTGGATGTTATGGTGGTAAACAGCTGTATATTTAAAGCTGTAAATAGCATTACATATTATGGTGCTAATGTAAACCATTACATATTATTTATATTTACTTTGCATTAGTGAGGTATGTTTATTTCTGTTTTACAGTGTGTTTTACAGTTAGGATATTCTGTACATTGTCTGTACATTTGATGGTGGATTTGTTAACTGTGTTATAAGTGCAAAAGAAGACTAAATCCATCCGTACCAAGGTGTTGTGTATTTTCTTTGAAGGGAGTGATGTGTTGAACAGTTTAAACTTTCTATGCTGTTTAAATGGCTCATTTCCACTTATGAAGTATCTCTGACTCATTTGTAATGTTTGCACACAATTTTCTAGTGAAAACACGCTTTGTGTTTACGTTACAGTAGCGGTAAGGGGCACATATAAAAAATAACAGAATCAAATGAACTGTTAATTATTTACCTATATATTTCCTATAAGAGTTAAAAACTAGGGCACGTTTTGCATTAGAGGAAGAATTTACTGAGTCAAGTAATAATAAATAAATCCACAATTCAAAAACGAAATGGAACCTCTGGAAAGCTGTTTAGTGATAAAACACGAGAAAAAGAAACGGATCCACATTGCACCTGATCCATTCCACATTCATACAGTGGTCTGAACGCTAATCTATATGCAGTGTTATGATTTCTGTCGCATCTGAGATGCACCAAATTACATTAAGCAGGAGTAATGCGCACACACTCCTACGGCTTGCTTCAGGCCCAGTCTGACTGCCAGGTTAGATTGCAAGGCACGATGTAATCTGTCTTCCATCCATAACATTTCTGCTACAGCACAGCACAGCACAGGTAAAATACTGAGGAATATCTAAAAACCCTGAACCCATTCATGAGGCAAACATCATAAACGTTTTTCAAATGTGCTGTGTACCATCATGTGGCCTGGTGGCTCAAGCAGTTAGATCTGGTGTCTTAGAGCTCCAGAGGTTCCTGGTTTGATCCTTTCCCTGGAGTGTATGTCTGCACAGGTTTTCTCTGGGTACTCAGTGTTCCTTGCAAATGCCTAAGACATGTTGGGTTTAATGGTCTCTTTAATGTTTCCCAGTGTGAGTGAGTGAGCTTGGGTGTGTGTATGGCATCTTGTCTAGGATTAGTCCTTGTATTGCACCCACTCAGTTTTTGTAAACAAATAAATAGGGAAGGAGGGAGAATAATTATATTCATATTTAGACACAGTGTATGAACAAAACAGCTCTACTGGAGGCTGGCACAATTTTGCAATGGTTAGCACTGTCACCTCACAGCTCTGAGACCCATGATTCGATCTCGTTTAATCCTGACCTCAGACTCTGCCGGTGTGGAGTCTGCATGTACTCCGTGTGTGTGGGTTTCCTCCCAAATTCCAAATACATTCCAAAGTGTGTTTGGTTAATTTGTGTTTCCCTTATATGTGTGTATGAGTACACGTGCCCTATGAAGTATTTTTGCCCTGTCTGTTCCCGCCTTGTGACCTGTACTGCTAGCTAGGTACTGGCTGACCATTATTAAGTGGATAAGAAACTAAATGATCTGTAATGTTAATGCTAACGGACTGTGATGCTCTAACAGTTAATGTACTGGATTATTCCGCCTCTGCTGGGCCAGTCCAACTTTGTGCAAAGAGGTACTGTATGTCAGGGTATACTGAATACCTCTTCAGACAGAGGAAATTGTACAACCCCAGGATATACATTTGTGTTAGAAGTATTTTATTACAGAACAAGTAACTTATTATTTGTATCGCAAACAGCATCTATTCCAGAACCAACAAGATTGTTGTTGTTATTGTGTGTGTGTGTGTGTGTGTGTGTGTGTGTGTCTGTGTCTGTGTGTGTGTGTCTGTGTGTGTGTGTGTGTGTGTGTGTTTTAAATGTCAGCTGGTAGTTGTGGTGTTCGGTAGTCTTGGAAATGTGCATAGACTTGCAGTATGTGGACTTGGTCTAGGGGGATTTAGTAGAGCAAAAGCAAAACAGGTGGTGAAATACTGCTCTATTTCATCAATTATTGGAAGCTTTCATGTTTGGAAAAGGTGCTGTTTTCTTTATCCGTAAATTCGGGGAGTTTTATAAGATGTGATGAACTGTGAACGTGTGTCAGGTTGGACATTTTTCTAAAAGTATTTTGTCTCCTCCTGTTGTTAATATTGTTTATGGGAACAAAATAAAGTCTATAATGTGTGTGTGTGTGTGTGTGTGTGTGTGTGTGTGTGTGAGGGACACCCTCCTTACACACACATATTATAGACTTTATTTTGTTGGGGGCTTATGGTTTGGGATAGTGTGAAGGAGAAATAAAACCGTAATGTTGTATGTAGGAAACCTTGGGACCAAGACCGGAGAAGGGACAATTTTTTATTTTAGTTAAATTTTTGAATTCAATATATCCTTGTTCATAGCCGACATATTAGACTGCCATAATTAAAACTACATTATTTCTAATTTTATTTAAGATGGAAAAGAAAGACTCCAACTAAAGGAACGCCAATCACTTGGAAGTCACTGGATAAGGTCGTCTAAATGTAAATGCAAAATATGAATGCATGTAATAATAGTAGGCAGGATCCAGGATCCTCACCAGGTAAAGCAGAAGGAAACAGACTGAGAATAGTGTTCTAGTGTGCAGGCATATTGGTTTAGCTATCGCTTAGAATTGCAAAATTACTCTCATTAACAGAAAGTACAGGAACAATAGAATCAGTGAATATTTGTCTTTCATAGATGTGAATAGAGATAATAATCAAGCCACGCTAGCAGAAACAAAATAATACGCTGCTACACGGTCAGCATTTTTGTTCTGTAAAACGTATCTGAAAATAAGACAGTTGACTCGACTAAAATGAATGGATGAATCCTAAGACTTGTCTTTCTGGATTTCTGCTCAGCATTCAGCACTATCATCGGAGACCTGCTTCATCACAAACTCATCCAGCTCAGCGTAAGCCCTCTTCGCCTGAGAGTGGATATACAATTTCCTCACAGGGCAAGAAAACCAGGTTAGATTGGACAGACACCTATCAAGCACCCAGACAATCAGAACTGGGGCACCTTAAGGATCTCTTCACTGCTCTTTTCACCATGCACAAATGACTACGCCTCCCCTCCATGGACCCATCTGTCAAAGTCCTGACGTTTACTGATGACACCACTTTCATTGGTCTTACCCGAGACGATGATTGTGCTATGTTGAACAGATGTTTTGGTGTAGTTATAGCAACTCAGATTAAATCAACTAAATTATGCTAAAGCAGCACAAATAGTAGTAAATATCTTGGATCAAACTGTAATGGTTGAGGAGGCTTTGGGGACCTGGAGTGGCATATGAACATCAAGTCCATTGTATGAGAAACCCAGCAGATAATATTGACACTGTGACAGATAAATGCTGGAGTTTTCCAGTCCAGCAACACTTTTTAATCATCCAAAACCCAATTACAGTCTGGTACAGCTCTGCTTCTAACCTCAAAGGCCTCTGCTGTTAGGCCTCGCCTTCTATCCAAACTGAGCACCTCCCAAACTTGGAAACAAGTGGAAGAAATCTCTGGAGATTTCTCTCTCATCTGTGTCATCACCTGTTCCAGAGAATTCCTTCAGGCAGATACTTCAGCCAAATGAAGGTTAAAACACCCAGACTACAGAAAATATTTTTTTCCCCACAGGGCGTCACATTCATACAAGTACACAAATTGTTTTTTTTTTATGCTGCAGGAGGGCCTCGATAAGAGAGGTGACCAAGAACCCAGTGGTATTTCTGGCTGAGCTCCAAAGATCCTGTGTACAGATTTGAGAAACTTCCAGAAGGTCAACCATCACTGCAGCACGCTACCAATCTGGCCTTTATGACAAGCTCTTCAGTAAAAGAACATCAGCTCAAGAAGGCACCAAAAGATTCGTTTGTGAGAAACAAGATTCTCTGGTCTGATGTAAGCAAGATTTTTGGCCTCAATCTTAAGCGTCATGTGTGGAGCAAACCAGACATGGCTAATCACCTGCCCAATATACTCCCTATACTGAAGCATGGTGGTGGCAGTTTCATACTGTGAGGGTGCTTTACATTGGCTGGGACAGGCATGGTTAACTTTAATGGAAAACTGGAATGAGCAAAGTATAGGGATATAATAAATCTGAAATCTGATCCAGAACACTCAGGCCAACAAGACAATGACCCTAAACACACAGCTAGGGCAACACAGGAGTGACTGAGTGACAACCCTGAATGGCCCAGCCACTGAATTGGGAAGCCAATCAAACATGAAGATGGCACCTTCAGATTATGGGGTCTTCAGTGCAGTTGTTGGCTAGAGTGTATTTTTGCATAAGGCTGCAACAAAACAAAATGTGAAAGAGTGAAAGCGTCTGAAGACTTTCTGAAGCTATTGCATATTGTTTCAGTATTCACTGTTCATAATTACTCAGCATACAGCACTGGATGTAGGAACAGTGTAAGAACTTCTTCAGTGCTGCATCCTGTTCTATGATGTACTGCAGGTTAATAAAATATTACCCAACTCTGGGGGGGTCAGCTCTCTCTCTCTTTCTCTCTCTGTCTCTCTCTCGCTCTCTCACTCTCTCTATTTCTCTATCACTCTCTGCATACCATGTTTTCATTGCCTTGCTTCTCCAACAGAAATTTAGAGCTGTACCAACAAATTCATCGAGCTCCCATCTCCTGCCCATTTTCCCCTTAGCAGATGTGACATGACCACCCTGCCAAGGGAGCTCCACTCAAAAAGGACAATCGCACCTCATTAAAAATACATGGCCTACTCTCGAATCAGATCCGGTCCTAATCGCCAGAGATGTGGCGTAATGCTTAATTTTGCCCACTGACAGATCTCCTTTTGCCCGAGGTGACTTCGGTGGGAGCCATGTTTGCGTGCCAACCTTCACTTAGAGCTGGAGCGAGCAGCAGGGCCAATGTTCACACGAGTGTAAAGGGGAAGCGCACAGCCAGTCAGAGATGGCCGAGGTGTAATGTTTTATTGAAGCGTGCTCCTCAGAGAGGCAAGAAAGAGCACTCGACGCCTGTGCAAACCCTGTCTGTTTTGGTTGTCGAGAATGGCTCCCAATCACGGAAGGATAAAAACATCAAAATAAGCTAATAGAGATCGGCCTTGAAGTCTTCTCAGGGGCTGAACAGTTGGGGGAGGGAGCGTTGGTTCTCTCCCAACACACTCACACACACACACACCCCTGTGCACTCACATAGCCTTGTGTTAATGCAGCGCTTGAGTCGAGTGTACAGAGTTCCACCGGGAACGTGGCTGTTTTTATGGACATAACGAGGAGCCAAAATGTCATATTTTCAAAATCCAGTCAAGTAGATTATTCGTGTATACACAATGAGACAAATTGTTTATCCAAGATCACGGTACCCTAGAAAAAACCCTAGAGGATAGTACAATACACAGGGCAACACAAAACAGTAAATGCAACAAATACGATAAATCCACAGGATATTGATTCAAATAGGTACCTAAATATAAACAAACAGAACTTTAGTATTTTAGTACTATTCTTCATCTCCAGACACTCAAAGTCCAAGATCTCTAATGAAACTTCTTTATTTTACAATTTTCTTTAAAAAGCATATAATCAGTTAAACAATTCAGGTTCAAAACTGAAAACTGCAAGATTTTTAGAACTGATCAGTATTTGATGTATTCCCCCTTGTGCTGTAATGACACTGTGATCTCAGGTGTATGTGAAATTTGATGATCCCTTTTATTTCAGCATCATTTCACAAAATACCAAAGAATATCTTGTGATGTTACTGAATGGCTGACATTGTGCCCCCATAAATACTCAGTGAAGTTTAGGTCCAGTGGCTGTAAAGGAATGCCTATGACAACGTAGAACTTGATCTTCTTTGATCTTCTTTCGTGATTTTATTTCTAAGTCAGCTTTTAAGAAATCTATCACAGATTTATTGAACGATAAATGTTGTTGTCACATTGTCTGCTGTTTCTCTCCATGTCTCTCTGTTTTTCTTTCTATTTCTGATTATTTATATGATTATTATTTTATTTTTATTTTATTTTTTTTAATCTGTCATTGTTTTTTTCGTGTCTTTTTGCCTCTTGCCAGGCTGCCATTATAAATAATAAACTGTTCTTAATGACTTGCCTGGATAAATGAAGAATTTATTATTATTCTTTGGTCTTTAAATATTGGGTGCAAGGTTGTGAGGTGTTAGTATTGTCACGAGTGTACTCTGAATTTTAGGCCCACTGTAGCTCTTAATTTATCATAGCAAGGGCATCGAGCTACTCAACATCCATGATAAGTTTTGTGAAATTTTCCGTTATGCCATTGGGACATTGGTTAAAATCCCATATTTGACACCATATTAGGAAATACTATATGAGATATTTAAATGTACCAGTATGGAATATACAAAAACACAGCAGTGTTTCTAATACATTTAGTTATTTAATATCAGCATTGACTGACACATAGTAGTTTTATATATTTTATTATATTTAAGATGGCCAAAATCATTTCACTCCAAATTTGCGTGCTGCACATTGATCCACTCAGCTATTCCTCACCCCCCTCTCTCACTCTCACACACATATTTGTCTCGCTATCTTGGTTTGGACGTTGTATTGACATACTGGCACTAATTAATGCTACACTTAGACCTAACCCTAACTTTAACCTCAGTAACCTAACCCAAAAAAAATGTCAACTCTTCCTATCCTTGTTGGAAAATTTGGTCCCCAAAATGCACTATAAACATGGGCGCATGCATACGCACGCAAAGGCGTTTATGGAAAGTGAAACTTTTTCCTTTATGTAAAATGACAATAAGTCCTGTTGTAGTTACAACACATGCATGTATTTCAAATGAGAGCAGGGAACTGAGAAGCCTGCAGAAACTGTGAAGCATGCCCTGCTTTTCCACTACATTTAACTCTAGTGACTGCGGATCGTGATTCTTGTAATGAGCACAATGGTGTTTAATAAACTTTCTGCACAAAAAGTTAAGTAGGTTAATAACTTTAATAACTTTATCAGACCATGGACACATATACAAACATAGTGTAAGTATCTAGAGGTTTGGAGCTTAAGTAAGAATTACCCTGGACAGATCTCCGGGTTATCAATGTGTCTATTCACCTGTGTGTCTATTAAGGCAAAACTATTTTCATGGAGCATATTCGCGTTCCGAAAAAAGACGCACAGACCCCACAGGCCGACTCCGGTCTTGCATTGACTGATCTAACATGACCTAACCCACCTCTAAAGCAAATAATGCTGGGTCAAGAGTATGAATGAAGATTTAATTACATTTGATCTGTTCAAGTGGACTTCCATGTTTTCAGACAGAGTGTAATTATGGTCTTGCTTGTAAACATGAGGTGATGTGCTTCTCTCAGCAATCCTTAAAAGCTACCGTCAGCTAAACTGCTTTCAATGAGAGTCTTCCTTGGTAAAAAAAGAATCATTTTTGTGGCTAAATTTCGTGTTGTATCCACAGAGGCATGGGAAAAAACGTCATAGAGCATTCTGCATTGGCTTGAAATAAGTGAGTGAGTTTAAATGATTTAAGGGTAAAATAAAATGATTGGACCAGCAGAAATGGGAATGAATGCTTTCTCAGATGTGACACCATGAGACAAGACATCTTACACCTGTGATATTAAGCGTCCAATTCTCTTCCCTCTCTTCCCATTTCTCATTTATTGTTCAGCCTTTACAGCTATCCAGTTCAGACATGGCTGATTTTGTCTCATAAATCCATGCACCCCATCCAGCACCTCACTGTCAATCTAGACCTACTAAGCATCCAAACAGCCATTACAAAAAGGTTACCCAATCACATTCCTCCAATGGTGCCTATAGTGTTTCTCATTATACGCCGCTGTCATAAGTCTTGACCGATGGCTCTCGCTGCTAATGACTTTTTGCCAAGATGTGCCAGCAGCTGGCAAAACAGGGTACGGTTTTGGAGGCTGGGAGAATAGCAGAGAGAGGATTATTATACGAGGAGGGGGATGAGGAGGGGGAGAAGCATATCAAAATGGCAAAACGCCCTCTTCCATAAAAACCATGGGGCCATGATTTCCTCCAAAAATAGAGGCAGTCATTATTCTCAATTGTATACTCATCGGGACCCAGAAGGGCTGTTTTCGTGACCCCCTACCCAGGCAGGCTCTAGAAGGATATTAATCAGTGAGAGCTCGGCTTTGTCTGCCCTGATGGCTTGATGCTGTGACACGAATGGATGAGGCGTGAAACGGAGGCCCCTAGTAAAGTAAAGGCCTGACACCTCGTTATTCAGAGCAGAGAGGAGCTTGGTTGCAGGCATATCATCCGGCTGCTGTGCCACTCCCCCTGTCCCACACACACATATACTCCCAAGTTTTGGATTTCTATCACTGTGGGGACTTTCCATTGACATATCATGGTAGCTGACTGATTCCATATCTACAGCTGACCTTTAAACTGACTCTTTGACTCTAAAAATGACTCTTTTTGGCTACTTTTTAGTTTTAAAAAAGAAGTTGCACAAAAATCCAACCAGCCAAAGGTCCTCACAAAATTGAAAATGACAGGTCTTTGTTTTCTTGTGAGGACATTTGGTCCTCACAATGACATATAGGCTACACACACACACACACACACACACACACACATCACACACAGACACTTGAATGAACATTTTTTAAAAAATAAACACAGACAATTTAAACTTTACTCCCTCATCTTTGTCAGGTTTCTCTAACTAAATAATACTGTTTCTATTTAAAACCATAACCCCCTCAATTCAGGATCAGAATTAAAATCTTTATTTCGCAAGTGTATAAGGAATTTTTCTTATAAACAAAAATAAAATAAAACAACAAAAGATAACATACTATATGAATAAATAAGAAGTAATATAAATATAGCAGCAGAATGATGGATTACAACAGTATGTAAAATAAGAGCAAGTATGTGAAATAAGGTGCAAATACCTAGAATGTAAAAGGCACATTTGCTGTGCATAATGGTTGTTTGTGCGTTTTCTGTTAAAGCAAAGGTAAATGTAAACAGTCCTTGTTATTAATGGTGATGGCCCGTGGAAAGAAGCTGTGGAGTTGGGGGCTGGTCCGAGTTTTTAGTCTTAATTACTAACAGAAATTCAGAAAATCGCATCACTCTTTTAGATTCCATATGAAAGTTGCACTGCTTGTTAAATAAAACACTTCAATTTCCCCCACAAGGTTAAAATTCAGATTTATTCTTAATATCATGGGTATGCATGACTCCATATAAAGAAATAAACATGATGTGTAATAGAGATTGGTTTTTACTTATGCGCCATACAGGGTGGATCGAAGGAGTGAAATGTACAAGCGTGCTTTCATAGACCTAGATAAAATAAAATACCACAACCTAATCTTGTAAAATACAGGACACATTCTATAAGGGGGAAATCCCATAGGAAAATGTAATCACTAAGGAGCGCTTTATAATATCTCTGTAGGGTCATCTAGACAAAAGTGAGATCAAATGGAACGAAAAATGAGAATTTTCTCCTTTTTCTGGACTGCAGAAATGACTGCAGGTATGTCCTGTGTCTTCCCTTGAGTATTATTAGAGGCCTTTTAAGTTTTAAGTGGTCGGATTTGCCAGAAGTTCTCAAGATCTCAAGTAAAAGTACTACTAATTTGATAAAACAGATTCTCAAGTAAAATGTTTAAAAGGTTTAGGCTACATGCATCATCTGCAAAAATCATTCAAATGATATTACGACTTTAGCTAACCATAGCTAAAAACAGAATAGGAAGCCGGTAATGACAAATAGAAATACCAATTATAATTATTATAATATAATTAATTAATATAATTATTATAGTTAGCATCCATGCCACCCATGGAGGATGGGTCCCTTTTCTGAGTCTTGGTCCTCTCAAGGTTTCTTCCTCCTAAATAAGGAGGTGTTCATCATGCATTTTGCAGAACATTAAAAACTGACTTTCTAACTTATAATGATCTAATGTTTCCATAATAAATACCATTGCTTGGTGTTAGTGATGCAAAAGACACCAAATTGTAAGACTGATTGTAAGGTCCCTTCATCTAAAGTGTGATTTCAACTGGACAGCACATTTTTAAACGTATGAGCTCTTGATTCTTTGGGAACCACACAATGCATTCACCAATCTGTATTTGTCGACCCCACTGTCAAATAATTCCTTCAATTGATTCATGTAACCCTACAACAGAAGAAACATTTGTACTTATTTTAACTTCTGCTGAGAAAATGTGGCTCTCAAAATGAATTTGCAGTGAAAATTTCTCGTTGATACCAACAGTTTTAACAGTTTTTAACTGGAATTTGTCAAATAATGTTAGTTCATTATTTTATGGCTTTGCACTTTATTTTTTTTTACTTAAAAAGATATCATCTTTGGAATCGAAATAGACACATAGTACTCTGTAGTTAATGTGAAGGTACATCACTCAGTCAACATCTGTCTGTGGATGAGGATTATCTTTTCTAATACTAATACATTCATCTGGAAACTGAAGCAGTTTCGGTAGTTTGGAGGCAAGAGACAGTTCTTTAGATTTTTGTCTTTGTCGAAGATTTTTGTGACAAACTTGATACAAAAATTAAATATATATAAGAATCACCATTATGTTTCCTGAGGTATGAATAATGAGCAACTACTGAAAACAACTTAACTGATACAGGCTTACAATCCAAACACTTGTGGATTAAGAACCTAATAGCAGCAGTTTGACCGAGTTAGGATTTGAACCCTGGATCTTCTGGTCCATAGTACCTTAACATTATACAGTTCAAAAGCAGTGGTTAGTCAAGGATCATTCTGTTATGATTGTCATGACTGAGCATCCACAATGTAAACATTTTACTAAATAAATAACAGCATAAATAAAAGCAAATTTAAATATGACATATATGATTCTTATCTTCTTATCTTATCTGCAATCACTAACACATTCTAGGACCTTACACTTTTTGTATACGTTTAAAAACACCTTTTATAACAAATATATTTCAAAATGCATGAGCAATACAAGCAATATTTCAATCACGTTTGTTATTTTTAAAAGTCACTTTTGTTCATTTAAAACAAAATATGAAGTTATGTATAATACCTAGGGTTCTAAATACCTATATGCCCAATGGCATGCCATTTTCGGTACACAAGCATTAGTTTGCAAGTATTTTTTACCATGCATTGTCTGTAGATTTTTAACATGATTACATATTGATTTTCTATTATTACATAATTAGATTTGTTACAACAGTATATTGTATTTTAAATGCATGAATCAGAAGTACTGGTCATGGGCTGGAAACCATGCATGTTATGGTCTAATACACATTGATTACATTTCAAAAGTATAAAATATATACTGCGTAAACAGGACCAAGCCAAGGTTATGGTGAGGAGAAATGCAACATCACACAATTATTAACCGCACAGTTGTCCATCATAGTATCCCTACAGATTAGACAGCAATATTAGAAAAATAGCATGCAGTCTATCACATCACTCGAATATTTCTTGAATTAGTTGAAGGTCAGTGTCGACATAATCAGTCAGACTAGGTGAAATCAAACATGATCAAGGCTAGGCCATTTATTTCAGGTTGACCATGAAGACTGGGTGCCTAGAGAGATTTCAACCCTCGGAAAGTACAAATTTCCCGATGCAATGGCATGTCTGGGACTGGGTGCTTCCTATAGCACAGACTCTTGTTTAAATCTCAAAGCCCAACCTGCTGCTGTCTAGGAACAAAAAAACTGTTCTATTCTGATGCTAAAGCAAATAAAGTTAGTAAAGATAAGATGAAATGTGGACAGAGTTTTTTTGGCAATAATTTGGGGTTTTAATGGGAGCGTACATATCTTGATTAGGGGATTTATCCAACTCTGAATTGAAACCCATTTGTATAAGAACACCAATGTTCACCGGGGTGTTGAAAAACACACATCATGCTGCTATTTGTATACATTTGTTACCTGTTTAATGTTCTCTGTTCCGATTTGATCCAGGTTCTGCCCTTCAAAAGAGCATTTTTTCATGCGTGCATGCCGAAGGTCATAGTGTCAAAGAAGTAGCTTAATTTGCATAATTTGTACCAAAGTTCTACCAGCAGTGGCAAAAAATCCCAGTATACATAAATCATTGTTGGCTCTTCAGAATTGTAGCCAAAACAATACTGTACACAAAAAAACAATATATGGTTTGTTTCAGTTACAGCTAAGCACTTTCAGTGAGTATGTGTAGTATAGCCTATAGAATATATGTGTAGTGAGAATAAATATATATGGCGGAAATACTGTACTGTATTTTTTAGAAGTAAATATATGATTCATGCAGTAAGAAGGATGGATAGCTTCCATCTGCACTAAAACCCGCCCCTGTCTCGTTGTAGGTCATGCACTGTAAAGAGCATGAATTTTAATACAGCAGTTCCTTTTCCATGAGAGCAATGAGCTCGACTAACCAGATCCCATGCACTGGAACAGCAACAAATGAGGTCTGATGTATACACTGGAGTGGAACATAAAATGGCAGCGATTTTAAACACCTTTAAAGCATTGTTCCGTCATAAATGTTTCACTAGCATGATGAGGTCTGGACTCTGCTGATAGGTGTATTATTTAATTCTCATCCTTATTGTTTAATGCTTATTCTGGTCAGTGCGACAGGATGGTCCAGAACCCGTGGTTTTCACATTGCAATCCAATCCCAGAGTTCAAACCCAGGTCCCAGCTCTTACCTACAAGCCACAGGCATTGCTTGTATTATTTATTCTTTTTATTTATTTATTTTCACATTTTCATTCCCCATATTCCCACACAGGGGCTATGCAGACGATACCCAGAATTCCCAGGGCACAAATAAGGATGTACCCTGAAAGGATGATCAGTCCAGTGAAGGGCTGGGTGTGTGTATCTTTGCCAGGGGATTATTCCCTCATATAGTGTCCCTTCCCTGAGCCACACATGCCTGTGTGTTACCCCCAACTGGATTAGAGCATCCTGTATAATTTATTCATTGTAAAATTCAAACGTTATTGACGCAATTAATTCACTCCCAGTAAAGAAATGGAAAATAAAACATGTCTCGTTCTTGTATCACCTTCATTTGCCTTCATTTCATTTAATCTGTTGTGTCAGGAGTAAAGGATTAATAAGTGTCCAGATAATAATGAATAGCCTTTCTGTTTAGTTAAACCATTTGAACACTCCAAAACTATTCTTAACTCAAATCCGTACATACCTCCGTAAGCTAGCATGCAATCCCTTTCTATTTCCATCTATCTTTGGACTGCATTGACTGAAAATCCTTTGGTGATCTTATGACACAGGTTGACCTTTCAGGAATACACTTAAAGGCACTCGTTAGATGGATATCTGGAGATCAGGTTCTCACACATTAAGTGCTTACTTTGAAGGAAAAAAGGTGAGCATAATTAATTTTTTATTCACCAGTGTTCAATTAGTATGTAATCAAGCTATGGTTTTACACACCAAATCGACGAGTTCTAGAAATGTCATCTCGACTGACAGAGGCTGTGAGTTAAATGTTCCCACGAGAGAGATTGGATTATACGAACGTGTTTTTGTGATGCCCTCTTTTAATTAGGCAGGAACTAACACAATGTGTACACTTTTCTCATGCTGTAATGATTGGAAATAACCTTCACATGGTTAAAATGGTTTTAAAATGTTCCACATTTTACACAAAGCTCACTACAGCTGTACACAAGTACACACAGCCTTGTCTATAAGCAAGACTAAGGCTTTAAGCTAAATATCTTTTTTTTTTAAAGATGTTACAGTAAAAATGTAATGTAACAGCTGCTATTTTCAAATGCTAGTAGGTAGATTTTATTAATGTTTTAAATTGTTAAAACATGTAAAACCTTATTATATTATATTATATTATATTATATTATATTATATTATATTATATTATATTATATTATATTATATTATATTAT
>JAUZST010059667.1:0-23400 GCA_034779995.1 Parotocinclus haroldoi
ATATAGTTTTTTTCTTTACCATGTGACTACAATGACACAAATTTATGGCATCAAAATGGGTCTGGTAAAAACTAATTAATTAATAATATAAAAAATTAATATTCTTGAAGTATTTTTGGTTTCCGTTTTTGCTTTCTTTTTGCGCCTTTTCTCCGTTGTGCTTCTCTCAGTCTCGCTTTCGCTTCAAAAAGTTTAGCAGGCAGACTCTAAGCCTCGTTATTAAAAGGCATCATCGTTAAAACTAGCTAATATGAGAAAACAAATACACAGCTTCCCTGGGTTTATCACCGACCATTTTCCAATCGGGGTAAAAGTGACGTAACGGGGCTTAACTCAAGCAGCCAATGATTGCCTAGATTACGCCCCCCCCTCCAAAAAAAAAAAAATCAAATCAAGTTCTTGTGTAAGAACAGAAGCTGGTCTACATGTTCAGATGCAAATGCGCTCGATTATAGATTATTGACATTTGTTAATGGATTCAGAATCGTTAATGTCCGAATCTCGATGCATCTAAAATCTAATTTTTCCCCCCACCCCTAATACACACACACACACACACACACACACACACACACACACACACTTCCAGAGTTCCTGTTCTCTAATAAATAAATTTAAAGATTGTATTCTAATAAAGCAATCGAGAAGTGATTATAAAGGTTTATATACTGTTAGATAGATACATAGATAGAATTAACTTTGTCACTGCACAGTGCAAGCACATGACAGCAGCAGCAGTTGGCATCTACCAGAAATGCAAAGGGTAGTGCAGGGTAGAGTGCAAATAGTAGCAAAATCAATGGTATATCTAATTAAACGGTGGCCTAAAAATTTTGCACAGTACTGTAGTTTGGAACCTGGCAGTGAGTCCTCCAACTAGGGACAGATCATTTGGCTTGTGGCTTTTTGGAACCATTTATATTACAACCGTACTATGTTAAAAGTCACTGAGCCCGTGTGTGTGTGTGTGTGTGTGTGACATTCTGCTGCTGATGTTTGTCTATAAAGATTCCCTGGAGAACTGTAAACAACAGTGTGAATGCGAGTTGTTCTGGTTGACCTTAATCCTGTGTTTATCTGATATATCACAGAGCTGCAGGCAGCTTTAACTAAGGCGTTGATAATGAATCAAATACACACGTAATTCACAGAGGCAGCGTTTTGTTAAGTAAGCATTTCTCAGCCCTACCGTGATGTATTGTTGTTAATAAGCTCTATTCAGACAAGTTTTTATAATTAAGTAAAACGTAGCCGAATGCCAGTGTTTGGAAACCCAATCAAGTTTCATGTTTTGCTGTTTTTTTTTTCCTAAATAAAGCTTTTTACCTGAGCTTTCACCAAAGTGATGCAAGTGAAAAAAGCACTTTCTTTTACCCAAATGCTACAGTTACTGATTTCATAAATATATTCAGAGTTAAAGCTTTGATCCTTAAATCCACATGTTAACTGAATGCTTAAATAATTCAGTATGAACACATTCTGAATTTGTGCTAGAAAGTTTCTGACCTGTTTAAAATGCTTAGCCAGTAAAGCAGGGGTGTACAGTTGGCATGAAACAAAATTCTGTTTGAGATTGTGCTGCTGAAAAATTTGGACACGTCTGTGAGGCATCTGTGATCAAGTGTTTACCTCCCCATAAAAAAAGTATACCTCTTGGTGAAAGACATTTTGACAGACGCTGAAAGGGGGAGCATCGCTGGACTGAGGTGGTGGATGGACATTTTTATTAATTGCCCGCTCTCTGGGTCGCTTTGTTAAGAGCAGTGGTTCTGTGAGGGCATGTAGACGTTGGCTCTGGACTGCCCAGATAGATCACAGGTAGAGAGATCGCTCAATTCCTACAGAAACACAGGTGGCACCTTCACCGCACACCATCACATCATCACCATGAACGAAAGGTACAAGACTATGGACCAGATTCAAATCCCACCTCTGCCAAGCTGCCACCGTTGGGTCCCCCTGGATAAGGGCGCCTCCTAAATGACAAACATGAATGTAAATTTCCAGGCACAGAGCACATGTTGCCACGGCTCTCATTACATGACCTGCCGTTGGAATCCAGCCATCATCACATTTGTTTGCAATGGTGTCATGAATGAGAAACTTTGACTGTTATAGACTGTAATTGTATCGCCTTTAGTAACAGATCCAGGTCCTGTTTGGGATCCGATGATGGTCGGGTTGGAATATAGGTGTCTCTATTCTGCCTTTTCTGTGGAGTGGGACATTGCTCTAGTGGCTAGTGTGATGATCTGGGGAGTCATCACATACGACAGTCGGTCACCTGCAGCCACATGCATTGCCTCTCATGGCAGGGAATTTCTCATACGCCCAGTCCTTGCCCCAACACTGCAATTGTCTCTCAGGAATGTTTCCCCCAGATTGCAAGACTACCTTGGAATGACTAGATTTCACGAATCGACCATTTAAGAGACCAGCTAGGATTCCAGCTTTGGCAAACTATAAGTGTGGAGGAACTACAAGCCCAGCTGGGCAATTGATATTTATAATATAATACTGATAATTCATATAGGCAATTGTCATATACCTCTTATGAAGAGGTACACTGCTCAAAGATAGCATCTGAAGGCCTTTTTATATGGCTGCACGGGAAGAACCCAGTGTCTTATTAGACCACATTTGTAACCATTTACATATCTGCCTGAGACAGAACTGCATGCCAAGTTCTGTCCTTATTAAACATTTCCATCTGGGTGCATTATTATTTTCGTCATTAACTATTTGAAACAAGCCACTTCTGTCCCCAGGACATTGCGGGTACAGATAATTAATATAATTATCTGTAAAAAAAAAAAAAAACAATAATTGCCCAGCCCTACCTGAGATTGACCTATTTTCATGATAAATAGATAAATGTGTGTGTTGTGTGATTCAGTGTTAAAAACCAACAGATAATTGTGGAATAGTTTTTAAGAAGCACAAGAAGCAAATAGCACATATAATAATTACGTACTCTCATTGCTCAGATACAAGAGAAAATACAGAAAACATGCACAAAACAAAAAAAAAAAAAACAATGTTTAGAACTAAATGGTCTCTGCAGGAGAATAAACAGCAGGGTTTGATATTATTAACAACAATCATGTACTAAACCATAATGAGCATTTGTCACAAAATAATAGATACTATTCATTTAAAAAAAAAAAAACAACAGATCAGTTAATTTTAGGTTACAACAAAGTGATATATTCTAACACTGGCCACCGTTTCCTCATTATATCTCAATCAAACATTTGAAGTATCGTCTAAAATTGCGCCTTTGTGCCCCGGTTTGATCATGTTTATCCGTCGAGTGTGTTCCAGACTCTTAATGTATTAATTATTTAAGCTCTTACTGTGTTATACCCATGAAATATGTAGAAATTATACCAGCTGATATATAATGCATGCAAATTCCCTTACGTCTTAAGGGAGAATCCGGTGGCCGTGTGCTTTTCCAGACTAATGGGTGAGGCCAAATATTATGATTCAGTCGCTAAAATGACCTTTTCTGCTGTGTTCTGAAATGCTTTAGGTAGTTTAAAGTAAGTCTTGCACATGACGCGAGCATCTAGCCAATTAAATATTAAGCCCTCTGTGCCATTTCGTAAATCCTCCCCCCGATGTCTCTTTACCATGATAATGTTTGCATCAGTTGCCTCAGAAGGAAACGGTGCATTTTACAACGTAATGTATCAGATTTTGTTCACACACGAGCCGCCGCTGTAATTAGCAGGCAATTATAGGAGGTCTCAACCTGATCATTTTCGCCACATTGACTTTGGGGAGCTCTGACACAGAAGACGTTCCTTGCTAATTACTCTATGAAAGTGCATCTGTGGGGGGCTTAGAAACACCAAATAACTTACTCCTCCCTAGTTTAACTCACTGGTCTTACCAATCAGCTACTGTACAAGCACGACATCAGGACATGTTTGTTTTGTTTATTTGGCTTCGTTAACGTTGCTATCAGCATCGGAGGCCATCTCAGAGACACACACAAGGTTATATCCACACACAAGTTCATCTGTAGACGACAGAGAGACATCTAAAGACCTTTAAGTAAGTCACTATTAACATACGTTCATTAAAATTAAAAAGGAAGTGAAGTTATTTTACAGCAGTGCGGAACCCAGACCCTTTCCTGCGCTGCCCTGTGTTTAATGCCTGGCAGTATATTTATTTCTTTATTTATTTTTAGATGTTCCTGGAGGAGTTTTGAAGAGATTTACAGCTCGAGATCATAATCTAAGACAGAAATCTCACACAGGCCTGCATGGTCTCTCTCTTTTCATCCGGCAGCAGCGTGTTTTCAGCTCCCACAGCCGTAGTAAATAATAGATAAACTCGCACCAACAGAGGGAAGGCTAAACGGCCGGTCACGTCAAAACTCTGATTACAGTACCGTATTTATTTCATCACGTGTGAGACCAAAAGTTTACGTGAAAATACATTTCTGCATCCAAACTCTAAAAGTAAAGGAAGTTCTCACTTGGTCAGTATCAAGTGCCTGATCCACAATGCGTGTCCAATAGTATGTAGACACCATTTTTTGTAAGTGGGTTACACATAAGGTGAGTGAAACAGTTGTAAACTGCTGGACTGAACATAGTCCACCTGCCAAAAGTGTCCAGCCATCAGCATCCAATAATGATTGGTAATAATTCCACTGTAATGGAATGTAACAACAATAAGGGGGTGCATAGTGTGATGACAGAACAGTGTAAGAGATCCTAAAGTCCTTGAATATTTAACCCCACTTCATGCAGAAAGCGGTCTTATCCATTCAGGCCTTTGGTCAAAAACGACGACGACGACGACGTTCTGCTGAAGCGTACAGGAAAATGCTGCTTCGCTCATTCAGGGAAAAGTCTGCTTTCACGGGTCGAGTTTGACCCGAAATGTTCTGCAAAGTTTGCGGGGAATATCTTAACGGCATGTCTTTCTGAACTACAGAGTTTAGAAAAGTTGCCTAAGTGACTCACGGTCACGTCACGTTTATATAAGTGAGAATCACAGGAATCACAATCACAATGGAACAAAATCACATGGTTAAAAAAAGAAAAAAAGAACAGTGTTTCAGTTGTTAGGTTTACCATGGTGATCTATGGAATTGTTACAGGAATGTTACACCAGAAAGAAAAATTGTACTGGGACTGTGGTAGCCTAGCGGTTAAGGTACTGGACTCTGGACCTGATGGTCCAGGGTTCAGATCCCACCTGTGCCAAGCAGCCACAGTTGGGTCCTTAAGCAAGACCCTTAAGCCACCATTGCGTGGATTGTAAGACTGTATGAGTTGTAAGTCACTCTGGATAAGGGCGTCTGCTAAATGCCGTAACATGTAAATGTATAGACATTTTATGAAGAAATAAACAATGAAAGACTTTTCATTTAGCTTTTGTATGCTCATTTATATGGGAACAAAACTTTGTATTTTAAAGGTTTGGTAAAATGTAGATTTGTTTTGGGGTAGTGAACTTATTGGTTCTGGCGAGTTGGAACAAAGTTCATGTTGAGCCCTATTTATTTTATTTAATAGAAGGTGTAGCTTTTTAACGATTTACAGCGGGAATCCTAGTTGAGTTTGGAAGCAAAAGCCAAAAGAAAGTACGGGGTGGGGGGGATCGAACATATTCTTTACAAAAGGGGGTGTGGCCGAACATTTTTGGGGCATTTTTCTGGCTTAGAGGATGACTAACACCAAAACAGAGTAACTGCTGCCTACAAGGTGGTGAGTGATCAGTGTTTTAAAACTCCAGCAGCACTGCTGTATCTGATCCATCACATCATCGTATCAACTCAGCACACACTAAGATCACCACGTCAGTGTCACTGTGGTACCGGCAATGATCCAAGGGGGAGAAATTAACCAACTCAGCCATTCTGGTTGGTGGGGTTGGACGTCACGGGCCCTGGTCTGTCAGTTACAGAGGTCTGGGCCACTGGAGAGGCCAAGAGCGACCTTTGTTACCCCAAGCAGTATTCCTGGGTTCCACCTCACCAGGGGCCTGAGTTACTGGGCCCACATGAGGATAGGGCCATGTTGTGTGGCATGGAAAGTGAACAAGTAAATAAATAGATTTGAATAATAAGCTACTTATTGCCTCTCAAGTACAAATTGAAAGTGGACATTAAACAGCTCAGTCCGGGGTTAACCATACGGGTGTGGGCACCGACCTAAATGACACCCAAATGTTCTTCGAGCTTGCACTCAGACCCGTTATCCTTCTTCATAACGCTGCCAGGAAGCAATTTGCTCTACAGAGCCCCACGCTGCAAAAGTGTCACATTACAGTCAGGAGCGCAGATTCATCACACTCCAGCCCTGTACACTCCCTGGTAATGAGATTTCGGAGGGCTTTCAAGCCCAAACATTTCTTTTACATTTTATAATAGGAGCAGTCGCTCACTACAGGGCCGGGTGGCTACTGCTGTGATGCAGTAATACTGCAAAATGAACGCTGCACTTTATGGATGGCGTGATTTAGGGAATAATGTGACCTGAATGCACCGTGATTCTTTTTCTTTTTTTCCCCCCCCAACAGGCTTCTCCGGTGAAGGAGCAGAAATGTTCTGAAGAAAACCAGGTGCTTTATGAAGCAGAACTTAAATAAAACTTTTGACATATTGCATTACAGAAACACGAACAACCAGGCTAAAACCCTGTACGCTTCAAATCAGGGAAGCAAAACTGGAAGGAAGCTAATTTTATCAGCATGTTTAGTGCTAGATTGCTACAGCACCCATTATTACGTGGGTTACTGAGCAAACTCGGTGTGATACTGAATGAGGAAAAAGAATTCAAATGGCTAGGGTTGAACACATTTTAAAACACGAAAGCTTTCTCCAGCTAGCTGAACAGAAAGTAGCGGAAATGCTGCAAACTAATAAGCAAAAGACCGGTTCTGATAAAGCTTTTGATTCTCAAATTGGGTTTCAAACTGCCTTTGGAAGCATCATCCAAAGTGATAAACTGTTCATCCTGGATTCTGTTTTCATGGTCAAGCAGCTGCACACAAGCCTAAGATCACCATCGAGTGGTGCATAGCACACACTCACTAGGCTCTGGAGCAATCACTACCTGCCATTGAATGAATACATGAATACATATGCTTTCGAAAACTAATTTTGTCCCAGAGTCTAATGCACGAGACTCCCAAAACGACTGCAAAGCTTGCATCTTGTCTCTATAAAGGTTTGGAATTACCATATATAATGTAACAGTGTATTTTTACAATAAAACATGAAAATACGTCTAAACTGGTATACAAATACTTAACCTTTTGTAATTTATTTTATTTGTTTTTTCATAACTCCGCTATCGGCATCAATGGCCAGCTCAGTGACACACACAAGGTTATATCGGAACTAGTTTTACACACAGTCACTATCAATTTAGAGAGACCAATTAACCTAACCTAAAATCCACTACCATTGAACCTTATGGTTCAAATCTAACATGGAAACGTTAGTACTAATACTGGAACGGAAACCATTTGGAACTAGAAAGCATAACCTTTGTTTCTGGAACGAAAAAGCCTTAAGCAGTGTAACAGGGGCCGATGGAAATTGGAATGGACCATTGTTGATACCTGCACTGGTGTCTTTGGCTCCAGTTTGGTTTGGAACTGGAACCCTTTGATGCATCACTGGGGTTCTGTAGTGTTGGAACAAAGGTTACCATTCTTCTAACCCCTGCCCTCCACTGCCCAGGGCACCCCCTCCTGCCCAAGCACTTACAAAAGCCAATGAATATCCTGACATTTACTGAATGCCATCTCTGAAGTGTGTGTGTGCGCGCATTCACATTCTACAAGATTGTTTTCACAAACAAAACCTTCATCCTCAAAAATGCCACGATCATCTCCAGTCTGTCTGGAGAATACAGAGCCGGGATGTTTTTGTCTTTGCTCCACACTGCTTCCTCCCTGCTCCATCTTTATGATGTTTTGGAGATGTTTTGGCTCCATCAGCAGAATGGAGGGTGAAGCTGACATGTAGTAAAGCTGAAGCAAATGAAGCAAGCCATTCACATTTTCCTCATTGTTCTCACAGCTCTAGTAGTCCTCTGGGATAACTGCATGTTTTGTGGTCATCTTTGTGGAATTGCTTTTTTTTCCCAGCCATTGTTGAAGGCTTTTATCACAATGATCTCTGGGGTACTGTGTGCCACCCCTCTCCCTCCTCCACTATCCAGTTTTACTGTGCCAGACTTCCATTGTTGCTCTCTCATATATACATATATATATATATATATGAATTTTAAAATCGTTATGCTGAACTTACAGCTGTGTTTTAAGGTACCCCTCGTACAGTGATAAGAAGGGGAGGTACCAGATTAAGCAGTGGAACCATATAGATCTACATTCAGCAGTAGAAACAACAGCAGGCTGTGGGATTCTAGATTAGGAACTTTACTCTACTGTCTGTAGGACAGCTCTATAATTACTCGTCCAGGTCCTCGACTTCCAGAGCCTCATCATTCTCTTCTCTGAACTCAATCACCATCTCATTTTCTTCAGGAAACTTAATCTCTCCAGCTTTGGACCTCCTGCAGATATGTCCTGCTGCCCTTCATGCAGAAAGAACTTCATGTTCCTTGTAATTCAGCTACCGGTTTCTACTTAAACCTGCACATTGTCCTTTCACATGCATGATGAAGTCCTCCTGCTAAACCCCCCAGAAGCTCAATGTCCTGTTTTACAAAGTTAAAAAAGCCTATAGATCCTATTATCTATTTATTATTATTAGCTATTCATATTTGTCCTTTTAATTCTTTGCGCTGTCACTGCCAAAAGTATTACCAGTAAATAAAACTATAAACATTTTTATTGTACTAAAACTAAACTTTTTATGCACAGCGATGTCCACCACACACTAACCCCTCCCCCCCACACCCATGCCCGCCCACCCACCCACACACCCACACACACACACTTTATGCACATGCTGTACGCTTCATAAGATTTAATAATATCAGAAAGCAAGGATGGGGGCATCAGTAGGATAGTCTGGTCTCAAGTAGATGGCACACTGATGAATCATGTACAGCTTTCACCACTTCCACCCCCCGCAGCCACACACAAACAAACACAAACACACACACACACTTACATTATTTAGCAGACGCTCTTATCCAGAGCGACTTACAACTAATACAGTCCTACAATCCAAACAATGGTGGGTTAAGGGTCTTGCTCAAGGACCCAACTGTGACAGCTTGGCAGAGGTGGGATTTGAACCCAGGACCATGGTCCAGTGTCTTAACCATTAGGCCACCACTGTCCCTATATTGTGGGAATTTTCCACTAACATAAAATCACTCTAGCTGATTAGTTCTACACCTAAACCTAACATCAACCTCATTAATCTAAAGTGAATCTTTTGGTTTTTGAAATTATCCCCACAAGGCAAGCAACGTCAGATATTTCTATCCTTGTGGGAATATGTGGCCATTAAAAGGATGCATTTGACCCCCACGAAACATCGTGTCACACCAAAAATCAGTACACGAGTGTGAATCTCATTTTCATCTCATAACACGGTAATGATACAGTTAAGCAGGTAACGATTTGATATACTTTATTCACTACTGAGCCAAAATGGTTGGGTTTACCTCATTGGTGGAACCATGGGAATTTAAATGCCTTTTCTCTTGAACAATTCGGACATTAAACGGTCTGTTTGAATTTTTTCGGCCCCCACATTTGAATAAAAATCCACCTTTGAACATGGGCACCACACACAGAACACTGAGTGGTATCAGCTCGAAAGAGTTCGCATTCTTCTCTGATCTCTGGCATCAAGAAGGTATTTTCACCCAAAATATCCTCACAAGACAAACAATGTCAGATATTTCTATCCTTGTGGGAACACGAGTGAATCTTTTTTTCAGATGAATTGAAACACATCTCCATAAAGAGTTTATGAGATAATAAAGAAACGATAGAGTTAAGCAGGTAACGATTTGATATGCTTCGATTCATTACTGAGCCAAAATGATTGAGAAAGATCCACGTTAAACTTTGTCCCAGTTTCAATTCCGTAAGGGACAGTAATTTCAAAACATTTCTTCACTGACTTTATTTTGTCTGTCAGCTACATGCATTCTCTTCCCAAATCTCTTGCCAAAGCACCCTGATGTCCTGTGATTCTAATATACTGAACATAACATCCAGCTACTCGCTCATGACGGCACATGACAGGAACTCCAGTACAAACGTTCAGGTCCCACTTTCCTGATTCCAAATATTCTTTAGATGCACTGCACATATAAAGATCGTTTTCTTCATCGACCACTTTATTAGACACCTGTTCAACCACTCACTAACACAATTTTATACGGTGTTGGATGTGCTTTGCGCAAAAATTCTGCCTCTCACCAATTATCATCTCCCCATAGATTTTAAAGTCTATATCAGGAGTCGGCCAAAACCTCATTGGTGGAACCTTGGGAAGTTAATTGCCTCTTCTCTTGAACAATTCGGACATTGATCGGGCTGTTTGATTTATTTTTTTTTTTTTGCTGGATCATACTCTGTAAACCCTAGAGGTGGCGCTGTGTGTGAAATTCCCAGTAGATCAGCATTTTCTGAAATACTCCCATCACAACAATCCGTCTACGTTTTTATTATTCAGCAGCCATCCTTATCCAGAGCAACTTACAATTATACAGTCTTACAATCCGAGCAGTTATAGGTAAGGGTCTTGCTCAGGGACCCGACTGTGGCCGAGGTGGGATTTGAACCTTGCACCTTCTGATCCATAATCCAGTACCTTAACCGCTAGTCCCTGTTTTGGCCAATTTAGTGCCAACAAACATGGCACGTTCAAAGCTAACGTTCTGTAACCTTTTGTGCCCCATTCTGATGCTCGGTTTGATTCAGCAGCTCATCTCGAGCATGTCTACATGCCTAAATGCATTGGGTAACCATCTGATTAGCTGATTAGATATTTGTGTGAGTAAGCATTTGGACAGGTGTGTCTAATAAAGTGGCCAACGAGGAAAACAATCTGAACATGTGCAGTGCATCTAAAAAGGAAAAGTGGGACCTGATTGTTTGCTGTGTGTAATAAGGACTCATGAACCCGGTCACCACTGCGTGTTTAAGCCCTCAAGCTACCGGGGACAATAGATACAGTATAATAAAACCTTCATATCTATACTCATTACTGTGAGAGCACTAACATGCTTTTCATTGGTATGATAATGTTGACATTAAAAGCTTCTTTTAGATGATAAATGGCAAAACTTTGCGCCTGCCAACATTTTTCCTCGCCGTAAACGCACACCACTTATGTACAATGGCTGCTCAGTTCCTTTTGCTACCTTCAGGTCAGGTTGTAGATTATATAGCCAAAAGTTTGTGGAGACTCAAAAATCACCTTCAAGAACTTGAGTTCTTGAACTTGATTAGGACGGAGTTTGTCCTGAATGCTGCCTTCGCTGTTCTGAGAAACTTGGGCAATAAGCCCTGTCTCATTGTTACATTTCCAATTCATTTTTCTTCACGAACTTAGGGTTAAGAAAGCAAAGAAAAAAAGATGCTGATTTGTTTGACGTTAAACCTATGAAAGTGGCATAAGATGTTCAGTACGCCTCCCTTCCATAGCTGTGAGTCGAGTCAAGTTGATTTCTATAGCGCTTTTTACAACGGAGCATTGTCTGAAAGCAGCTTTGCAATCTTATATGATCTTAAAAGGCCAATCCCAAATTGAGCAAGCCTAGGGTGACAGTGGCAAGGAAAAAAAACTCCCTTCCCTGAAAGTAGAAGGAAGAAACCTGGGGAGGACCAAGACTCGAAATGAAACACGTCCTCCATGGGTGGCCTAGATATTAATTAAGTAAATTCATAAAAGTAAATTAAAGTAATAGTGAAATCAAGTAAAAAATATAATTCAAGTCAATAATAATATTTAAGTTAGTAATAAAATAAGTAACAAATTAGATTTTAAAACAAAACAGAATAGAACAGCTTCATGCCATCTTAGCATGGCTGAAATGATGAAAGGATCACAATGATTTTGGCTGTGTAGTTTGTGTAATATGACACATGGATAAACCACAGACATTCTGGTATCCGAAATGAAAGCTGAACTCTGAAATCACTAAATTTGGGTTGAAGGACGTCATGTCTGGCACAAACAGAAGGCGAATGATGAAAAGCTGACAGCAAGAAGTTTAGTCAAACAAACATTGCAGAGGCGCAAAAGAGCTGGGCAAAAAAACCAGTCCGAAATCGAAAATCAGAGCAATTATTCATTCATTCAGTTACTGTCATTTCATTTACGGGCCTACCCAGCAGCAACAGGGTGCAATGGAGGAACAAGTCTAGACAGGGCACCGAGCGAATGGCGTGGCATTTCTAGACTATTTGTCCCACTGGGGCACACAGAGGGAGCAGAGGGGCACAGCTATACCCTTCTGCTTGCCAATCTGTGCATAAAAATAAGGCTTTGAAACAATAAATAGATAAGTGATGCAACACCAGAGTGGCCATTACTCTCCCAAACAAAGAAAAAAAGAACAAACAAATGAGCACTACAGAATTGTACTAATTGCATCAATTTGGTTTAAGCTAATATAACTGATGGCGTTGCTAGTTTAATAAACGTCTTTGCTAAAGTGGAGCAAATACGCTCCTCAACATTTGAAACTGAATCACCAAGAAAGGTGGTTATGCAAATCGAGGAAGCAGCAGGTGTTGCCAAGATCTGCAAATGATCACATTTTCAGGCACCTAGTTCCAATCTGTGGCATGTGGGAGGGGCATCAGAGCCAGCCTGAAAGTAATGGGTTTTTTTTTTAGCCATATTTTAACTGTATACAGTGGTGTATAGTACACAGTCAAAAAAAAATAATGCTCCTACGGGAGCAAGGTGCTGCATAAAACAGACTACACAATACAACACGAGTGCAATATACTATACACACACACACACACACACACACGAGGCCATTACAAGACAATAAACAATAAATACAAGGAGGGCAACAGTGCATTTAGAAGGCGCATTTTTGCAAATCGAATGAAGTGATGTGGGATGATCTAGATGTTTTTAACCTTAATTTAGTTTGCATTTTTTAACCATTTGCAGATCATTCACAAGTCTAGGGATCCTGTGATTTCCATAATTTAATGACAATATTTTTTTTCTGATTGGTGTTGCAATTACAATGCTGAGGAGCATATGTACTCGTGGTAACTTACAAGGTTATAAGTTTGCCAAAACATAAACACTGCTCACATAAATTAGGGGATCTTTCAAATCGAAATGTAATAATTATCGTGAGCAGTATAGTCATTTGACTCTAACTGGCTGACTTTCATTTACATATTTGCAGATGTTCAAAAGGAAACTGGCTCTGAGTGAAATGATTAAAAATAGCCGCTCAGGCTTTTGGAAAGATACTGAGGCATTGTGGGTAATGGAGTGGATGTAGTAAATTTGTGTGGCGTGTCTTGTTGTTCTGCTCAGGAATCCAGGATAAAATTGACTTTTTACTACTGTGGGTTTTACTGTGGCTCAACAACATTTTACTGGGGCACATGCCCATATAAAGTGGGTCTTGTTGACGCCCTTGACGTGGAAGGAGAATCCAGAAATGATAGGGTCAGAAGAATGAATTCTAACTGTTAATCATGTCTGGGAATCATATGGATTGGGGTTGTGTGACCAGTGGGACGGAAAGTGCTGTGAATATAAAGTAAAGAATGGACTCTACTAAATATCACCCAATGCTCGACGTGAATATTTTAATGTCAGTGAATACAATCAAACCGAAAGAAGGTGAATATAAGAAAGACAGAAACAAGAGTAGATGGAAACGACAGTCTTCACATTCCCCCGACTTGAATACGATTTGTGAATTGGTGCTGCATGTGATCCATGCTGATGTGAGACTCAGCCCTAATCAGTATGTGCATGCTGAGAGCAATCCTGGATGCCGTAGCATGTGCATGTACAGGCACACTTTTTATTGCAGGGCAACATCTGAATATTTTATTCGGCCGCATCTGCATCTGGTGCGGAAGATATTTCTTAAAAGTACATGGACGCGGCTTTTAAACTCCCTTTGGATCGCCTGCGACGGATTCGTTTAAAAAGCTAATGTTGTGGGTATGATATTAGCCTGCATAATTGAGATGTAACATGTTTGCAGTGGCTCAATATTCAGCAATAATTTAGCAGAAACGGGGTTCAGCAATAATTTAATTTTGAATAAAAGGAAGCGAGGGTCGATAAGATCTAAACAGACCAAATTATATTCAGATGATAAAACACCATCTTTATTAAAACAGCAGAAAATAATTAACGTTTTCCCAAAAGGGCTAATCGCTCTGTCAGAGTATGACTTTGAAAAATGTTCGATGACTTTGGAAAATGCCAGAAGGCAGGAGATGGAACTGATATAATGATAGCGAATGAACTCTAGTGAATGCTGGCTAATCACCCTGGCACTATACAGTGATAAGAAGTGGCTGATCGGAGATGCTCATGTTAAATGAGTGCTGACTTTCCCCCACAGCGCAGAGATTATCCACAAAATCAATGAGCTACACAGGAGTGATAAGGAATAGCTAAATATCAGCCATGAATCCAGACTGAGAGCCATTTTACAAACAACCCACTTAAACAGGAATGTGCAGGGATGTGTGTTTGCCTCAGATGAACAGCACTCATCACCTTTATTACATTATTAGACGTCTAAGTGGCTGCATTTGCTGGTTTCATTTGCATGTCATTACTACCCCTTCATTATTAATCCATTTACAATCAGCAGTTCTTTTGCTGCTTCGCTCGCCTTTTCCATACGCCGCTGTACTCATGCCTTTGGAGTTCCTGTCGTGTGTACCGTATAGAGACAGCGGCAGAGCCAGCATTGCTCATCATATGCCAGTGCTAATATGTCATGCATGCAAACGCTCAGCTTTCAAATTAGTGGTTCACGAACCCCTTAGGGTTTGTCGTGGCCTGGTAGTATGTAAAACAGAAATGTCAAGGTCACATACATAATTCCATAAAAAGCACGTCTGTATATACACAAACACACCATATACACTCATGGAGCACTTCATTAGGTCCAACTTGACCTTGGGTCAAGCGCCTTAATTCTTTGTGGCATATATTCAATAGGAAAGTCATACTGACAGATTTGTTGGCTGCAAATCCATGACGTGAATCTCCCGATCCATCACATCCCAAAGCAGCTCTATTGGATTGAGATCTGGTGACTGTGAGGCCCTTGGAGTCCAGCTTCAGACCAATGTGGCCACAAAGGGGTGCACATGGTCAGCAAGAACACTCAGATAGGCTGTGGTCTGTACCAGATGCTCAGCCGGTACTTTCTCTTAAGCCTGAACAAGTCTAGCCGTTCCCCTTTGAGCTCCGGCATCAACAAGGCCGTTTGGGTGATTTTCAGTTTATGTTTGACTGGACTGACCTCCCATACAGGATAGGCTATACTGCTTTAGGAGATCAGTGAGCTATGCACTAGCTAAACCATGGACATCCATGTTCTAGAGTAAAATCAGAGGCCGTATCTCAGACTTATTTTAAAACAGCAGTGCTTCAATAAGAGTTTGGAAGCCGTAAGGTTTTGTTCATCCAAGCTTTTATATCTGACAGTCTTCCATTCAAAGCGCACAGACTTGGGGTAAAGGATTTTTCCTGCAGGGCGTCGAGAACACAGGCCGACAGATCCAGAACACCAGCTGACAAAGTAATCACACAGCCATACACACATCAACACAAAGGGACACGCACACACGGATCAAGCAGGCACACTATTTATTCAGATATAGCAGATGCCAATCTGACCTTCAGCTGATTTTAATTACTCCAGATTTTATTCATCTGAATGCATCCAACAGGGCAGTGGTGGCACGGCGGGTGAAAGTCCTCAAGTGACCACAAGATTGAGGGTACAAGTTCCAGCTCTGCCATAGCTCCCACTATTGGCCTTTTCCTGTAAGACTGGATCAGTTGTAAGTTGTGCTAGATGAAGCCTAGAGGTTGGAAATGTAAAACTGAGAGCAGCCATAGTGGGCTCACTGATTTTGGATATTTATTTGAGTTTCATAAGATGAAATAAGCATATGAGCCCACATGAATAGTGATTGCACAGCTCTTATCTACGGTCTCTGGAGATTCTAAAACGGTTCCACATAACCCACATTTTCAAAATGAACCTGCTCCTGTTAGAACTAAACACATTTACGTTAGCCGGCATGGAGAACGAAGGAAAGGAACCACTTCTTTAATTCATTTAACGTAATTCTAAAACATGAGGTTTTGAAGCCTGCTTTCCTCCATTGCTCGTGTTCCATTGCCAGCCCACACAGTAAAATGTCCCTCAGCTTCAGCTCCACCCAAGCTCTTCTTCCATATTCAGTTGCAGCCCCACACTGTTACTCAGACCACACCAGAGGGCAGTAACTCCCTCTATCCTCTATTTGGCTGATGAGACCAGGTCAAAACTTTCCCACTGAAAACGAAAAATCCAACGGCGACTCCATGTACTGGACTAAAATAATGCCAATAATGCCTATTTTTCTATCTTATTTTCTATACTTTTTTTTCTCCTGTCTTATACTTTATATGTCAGCCCAGCCACACTGGAATAATCGCACCTGTCCCACAATTTACATGCATTCGGTGTGCAACGGACTGCAGAATCAACCTGTGTCTTATCCGTACAGAATTCCACAACAGCCAAACAGCTCACTCATTGTGTACAATGTACATTTGCTGCTTTTTATGCTCTCTCGCCCACTTACGCAGAGTCAGAGAGCCTTTTATCGTTGCTGTTATTAGGGTGTGCAATATGTATCATCTACCATAACAGCTTACATTTTCATATTATTGAAATGTGCACCAAAACCAAAAATGGCTACTGGTCATACACACAGAGACGTGGCTCATGGTCACTCGCACCACGCATAGGTGGTTTGGTTTTCAAACTACAGCAATCTGGAAACCATACTGAAAATCGGTTGCTGTCAAAGTCTGTGAAGTGACCACTGTGCAGAACATGCAGAGCAGGACAAACATTGGGAGTCGGCTGTCCATGACATGATGAAACCAGCCAATGTACCAGCACAAAAACACACTCAGTAAGCATTAGTGGAATCAAGATGAGCAACAGATGATAAGACAAACGCTGTCACCAGTTACATTGCTAAAAAAAAAAAACCTTCCCAATACTTAAGACCCAAGACATCCACTGGTAAAGTATCATTCAATTGTCATTATCAATAAAATCCCAGAGTTATTAATCACTATTTTATTACAAACCACTGATTATTATTATTATAATATCACGTTTGGACGTACGTATTGTTTTTTGTGGGGATTGGTTGGTCACATGCACATCAGCCATAACTTCATATTATTGTTACTATCATTGTTATTATTGCATTACTGCACAAAAATAATGCATGGTATCTTCATGGTATCTGGCTTTGTTGCCAGATTCTTCATTTTAACCCTACCCTATTTAACATCTTTAAGACTTTCTGTTTTTATCCACACATTTGATTGGTTATTGCCTGAAATAATAATAAGGACGATCGTAAACATGGCAAAATATATGAATCGTAGACCGCAGAGATGTATTCAGCTTGTGCAATTTGTGATGGAAACATTTTTTTTTCAGATCAGCAATGATGTAAACTACAGTTCCATGGGAAGAGTTTTATCTGGCTGATCCTTCCCGTTGCTCGTAATACCGGCAGTACTTGCATTTTTCGCTTTTGCCATATTTAATCTCGGACGCTTTTATGTCTGCACACAGGTTTTTGTGGAGATGCCTTTTTTCGTTTACATTTTTATACATTACAGTAGTATCAACAGACTACGCCACTATAATAATGACTGATCAGTAACCATTTGGGTCGTCAACCTGTTTCTCAGAACGTAACTGTAGCCACCTGTATATAAAAAGCACATTTTTTCAATTTTAAATGCCATATTTGCACCTACTAAAGTTCTAATTTAAAGCACAGATGAGCTGAAATTTTGACAGTTAAAAAAAAATAGCTAAACAAACGGTATAACCACATCATTAAAGTAGGCTCTGATGCTTCTTATCCAGCTTACAGCCTATTGAAAACACCATGCATCATGACACGACGCCACCCACTTCAACGCGGCATCCTGTCAGGAATTATTTTATTGTTCCAGCGTCATAAATCTCCAATTATGAACCTTTGTTTACTGATTCTGACAGCCATTGATGGACTGACATGTAAAACTTGCATTTTCTTTTAGAATCAATCAACTAGTCAGACTGGAGGAAGTGCTGTATAATTATAACGAACATGTAATTAGTAAGTGGAGCAACATTGGCTGTGAACTGGACGCAGTGGACCCGGTATAAACCTGCTGATATCAGGCCGTACAGCTCCACCCATCTTGCATGCTGTGCACATTTCCATGTGCTCCTACACGCTTTGTATTTACTCATTTAATTATGACACAGTCCCATAAACCCCTCCTACTGACCAACACTTTGTGAGCACTATGTTCCCTTGACATCTTTTGAGCTACATGTCATTAGAAAGGACCAGCTGCAGCACTTAAAGTACCGGTCACAGCTCTTTACCTCATCGCTCACACTGTGGAAAAGGCTGCAGGTTGAATCAGATTGAACTTTTGCCCCCTGAGGAATTAAACCCATTGTTCTGTGCAGTTCATGTTACGCTCCTGTCATGGCCGCTCTGTCACTATACAAAACCTGGATTTAACCAAGCTTAAAAATTCTTTGTTCGCCAATAATTAACCAATCACCTTCTGGCCAGGTCGGGGATCCCACGCAAACACAGTTAACTGTCTGAGGGAGGGGAGACCAGTCAGGCAATGATTTAGCAGATCAGAATTTGTGGTGAACAACATGAAAGCATGGATCCACCTGTCCTGTAAACGGCGTTTCTGAAAGCTGGTGGTGTAATGGTGTGGGGATTATTTTATTAGCACACATCGGGCTCCTTAATACCAATGAAGTATTGTTTAAATCCCACAGTCTATCTGAGTATTGTTGCTTACAACCTCGTCGAGCACAGCGTGTCAACTTCTGATGCTACTTCCAACAGGAGAACGCAAACCCACAGGCACCAAATCTTTGGGATGCTTATGCAGCTTTGGGATGTTGTGGAACGAGAATCGCCGCATCATGGGTGTGAAACTGACAAATGTGCAGGAACTGCATGACGCTATCAAGTCAGTATCAACCAAAGTCTTAGAGGAATGGTTCCAGAACCTTGCTGAAGCTATGCCACGGAGAACTGAGGCAGTTCTGAAAGCGAAACCTGCAAATTTTAAAAGCAAGGCAAAAAAAATAATAGGGAAAAAGCAACCTTATTGAAGACCTACTTCAGATAACCAAGGTTTAACAAACACAGAAACCAGAGTTTATGAATTCTGTCTCTCCTGACCGGTAGAACCGAATACAATCAGCATTACGTCAGTCCAGCGTATGAGCGCTAACCCCAATGCATCTAAACCTTGGTTTTGGTGCTTTTAAAATATTAGTTCCTGGGATAGGTTTATTACTTTTAATGCATGGTTTATGATTGGAGCTGTCTTTCATAATCGTAGATCTGAGAGTCAGTCGATGTGGCCAAAATATGGGTGCTTGAATTTCTAAATAATAATAATTATTAGTTCTATACTAATTATTTAATAGTGATAAACAGTACTGTGGACACAGGGTGTATTCCACACACCAGGCTAACCTGTTGACAACTGACAGGAAGGATTTGTTGATTTATGTGTATTGTACCAAATTTGGACTCTTCCATCAGCATGGTTTTATGGATTTATCTGACTAGGTCATTTCTTTCCACAGCTTAGTGATCCAGAATTTGCTTCCTTTTGCCTTTCTTGCCTTTCCTTGGGCAGCAACTGTACCCAAACTGATTCTTGTTATAAGTAGACAAGTAGGAAAAGCTGAAGCACGTCCACAGGAGTGCTTGAGTTTGAGTCGTTTACGTCCATGGGATCCTCTTGTACTGGATGTTTTCCATTCTCTGTATACTCTGGGCACCTTGGCAAGAGGAAACTTCACAAGTTTGGCAGTTTTTGAAATGTAGGCAGTGCCTATTAGTTGAATGTGTAATTAGAAGCATATTTAAGGTAGGCTACACTATCACAGTATATACACTCTGACAAAAATGCATTTAGTTGGATTGCTGTAAACCTTATATCGAAGGAGGATTTGTAAATGCTCTCAGATTATTTTTGGGTTGGACACAGCGTATTGAGAGGATGCTAGATGGATGCAAAGCTGGTCCCATAAATGCTCAACTGGCAATACGTTTGGCAACCAGGCAGACCAAGGAAGTGTTGTAATCTGCTGGAGACGTTCCTGGGAAAACATTATCCTGCTGAAAATATTCAGTTGAGATGCAACACGTGGCCATGATGGATGCCCTGAACATATCGCTGATCTGTTAGAGTCCCTCATATCATTACTAGTGATGACTGACTGTCATGTGTGATTGATCGTCTCCAGATCGTCGCACTAGCAGCTGGGGCAGTGTGCCGCTCAACAGCAGAGGCAGGATTGAACCGCTTATCTACCACAAGCCCTCCATACTCGAAACCAGAGCATTGTTGGATCCCAAACAGAACCCGGATTAGTTGCTAAAGACATTATTGTCTCGGTCCATAGCAGTCCAGGTTTCTTGTTCAAGACACGACTGCAAAATAAGGTGATGGTGGCTGGCTGTCAGTGGCAGGACACATAATGGGCACCGTAACAATACATTTCCTTCTGCTAAGCACCTGAAAATAGTCAGAGACAGGGGTGTGTCGTGAAGGTGCCAGCTGTGTCTGGATGGTGGACAAAGAAACTGTGGGGAGCTGCTCGTGCTTGGCAGCAGAATACTGTAATCCCATTTGAAACGCAAAAAAAAAACCTGCTTACAATGTTTATGCTGGACTCAGGGGTCATGTGTCTAAAAGGGTTGAAACCTCTAATAAAGTGGTCACACACACACACACACACACACACACACACAAAAGGTCCATGCCCACAATGTTTTTAAAAAATATGATTTAAAAAAAACAATGACTAGATGGCTTTCTCAAGCAGGTTTTGCGTCTTGAAGAAAAACATCGGACGGAGAAGACGGAGTGAAGTTTTTGCCACAACGTGGAAAGTTGATTGAGTGGGTCGTGTGGAGTGATGCTCCAGAGAAGTGTTTTTAGAGACCTGGTGTTTTCAGATAAGCGGCTGCATCTCTAGCGGAGTAAAGCACAGAGGAAGAGGTGTCATGGTGTGGGAGCCTTTTCAGCTGCTTGTAGTGCTGAGCTGCTTCGCTGAAAAAAGTCTGAAATCAATGCTGTGCAGTACAGGAGAATATTACAGAAAGGCTTTCCACAACTGAAAACTTGTTATTAAAGAAGGACAACAAGGTGTTATTTTTCAACAAGAAAATGTTCTGCCCACACCGTGAAAGAAGTGGCTTGAGAACAAGTACATCAGGCTCATGTTCTGGCCTGGGCAGAGTCCAGATTTAAACTTTGGAGAAAATTTGCTCACACTGAACACAAACAAGGGGGAAATGTTTTTCAATTACTCATCAACTTCTGGAAGCCACCAACGCCGAGCGGAACAATACTAACTATTCTCTCTGGGAAAATGGTGTGCAGGTTTACGCGCACGGCCTCAATACAAAAAACACTAAAACAAAAATCAACGGACAATGCAATTCCCTTAATATTTCTTTCTAATGGGTTGAATTAAAAGCCTTTGCCTTTGGGGGTTGAGTCCATGTTTTTGCCCTGGAAGGTACAAGTCATGAAGTAATGAGTAAAAACATATTTTACCCAGTGCACCGGTTTGAAGGAGCTTATCAGCAGTTTGTGTATCTGTACTTCATGATCCTCACAACAACTGCTTTCTGCACTGCTGCCCACAGACTGACCGCAGAGGTACGATGTAGCTTCACTGCAGATTTCTCCGTTTAATTCGAAATTCCTGAGATTCTTTATTGGTGTTGCGATTTCAGTTGCCGTTAGACAGCTTGACAGCGAATTTATTTCACCATCTGCGAACTAACCACCATGCTGAAAATTTAGATTATGACATTTGAGAGCCAGGATTATTTAACACACACAGACACACACACACAAAAATAGGTTAAATCAAAACTAGCCATATAGTGACACACAAGTCAACGCCATTTTAGATTAATCAGTTAACATTTTACATTCACATTATACATTATTTAACAGACGCCCTTATCCAAAGTGACTTACAATTACTATCTTACAACCCAAGCAATTGTGGGTTAAGGGGCTTGATCAGGGAGCCAACTGAGGTGGGATTTGAACCCTGGACCTTCTGGTCTGTACTCCAGTACCCTAACCACTAATCCACCACGGTCCCTAATTAACCTAATGCACTGCGAGTGCGCCATGCCATCCAGGGCGAGGGGTGCAAACAACTGTATTGCTCACCCCTAGATAGGAGGGTTCATCTTCAGATCTGCACTGTGATAGGGTGGTTCCCAGTGGTTCACTTCTGGGGTGCACTGGAGCTTGAGCTGAGAACACTTGCCCAGTTAGGTTTGGGCTACAGAGTGTCCAGTGATCACCAGGACGCCTGAGGGTAGTCCTGATGATGGACAGTGTACTAGCAAGAGAAGGCTATTCAGGGTGCTGCCCTGTTGCTTACGAGTGAGTGGGGTGATGAGGCTGAGAGGGCTATAAGCACGAACTTAAGTAACTGCACTAGACATAATCACAGCACCCCGTGTACAAGTTCACCCACACTGGACGCACGCACACACACACGCACGCATGCACGACCGCCTGCCCACACTTTTCTAGGACAGGCTGACCTTCGTTTCCCATAAGCATTGCAAGCTAAGCCAAACAGATAAGTTTATTAGGCAACTTATGATGATTCCTTCCCAGAATGCATAAGCTTGCCATTCACTCTGGAGGAACCACCTGCTTTTTATTTCCTGTGAGCAGAATTTCGATTCGTTCTTCCTTGCTCAGATACATCATGATCTGTGCAAATGTAAAAATATCCATTAACCTTACGATGCCGGCCTTATGCTGATATCAGCCGCAGCCGAAGCGTTCCACATTGCCACGCTGTAATCTCAGACTTGAAACCTCAGCAGCCTTTCTCGAACAGACCAACTTTGTTCAAGAGAAGGTCTTCACTTCTTATCCACCAAGACCCGAAACAACAGGCACCACCGTCCTACGCCAAATCACCAGACGTTTCGTCTTGGAGTTTGCTGCACAAGTTCATCTTTTCAAACCAATAGGTTATCAGAAACAGAATGTTCCTGTAATCATAAGTAATCATTACTGTAATGAGAATTAAATCACCAGCTGTTAATAATGGACAAATACAATATATGTGTCTGATGGAG
>JAUZST010059678.1:0-23399 GCA_034779995.1 Parotocinclus haroldoi
AATTTTCTTTCAATTGTTTAATTTTGTAGAAAAAGGTAAATCATAGAAGCATTTAAAAAATGTAGACAGTAGACAGTCACAATTCTGTTTTTAGATCAAGTAGAGGAAAAAATATGGAATGACTAAATTATGAGGAAAATATAATGGAATCATGAAATAACACTACACCATTAGTACTTTTAACAGTACTTAGTACTGTTGCACCACCCCTGGCTTTTATAACAGCTTAAATTCTGAGAGGTCTGAACTATGTTGTTGTTGTTGGAGCCAGATCAGCTTTGCAGGTTGGAGCCTCATTTTCTTCAATTTCCACCAGAGACTTTCAACTGAATTGAGGTCTGGACTATTTGCAGGCCATGCCGTTAGCATTGTCTTTTTTGAAGAAAAGATTTCCTATGGCAAGATGCATTATCATCTTGAAAAATGTCATCACCACCAAACATTCTTTCAGCTGATGGAATAAGGAAAAAAGTCCAAAAATTAAATGTAGATTTTGGCATTTATAGTAGATGTAATGACCGTATCTCTCCTGTGCCTTTATCTGACATGCAGCCCTTTATCATCAATGACTGTGGAAATTTGCATGTTTTCTTCAGGCAGTCATTTTTTGAAATTTCACTGGACCGGCACCGAACAAACGTTCCAGCATCATCACCTTGCAGATGCAATGCAGATTCATGATTCATCACTGAAAATTATTTTTATCCAGTGATCCATAGTCCATGATTACTTCATCATTACTTTAGCCCACTGTAACCTTGTTCTTTTCTGGTTTTGTGTTAGTGACGGCTTTCGTTTGTTTTTTTCTGTATTTAAATCCAATTTCTTTTAGGCGATTTCTTACAGTTCAGTCACAGACATCGACTCCTGTTTCCGCCCACTTGTTTCTTATTTGTTTTGTTGTGCAGTTTCTGTTGTCAAGACGCATTGTTTTCTATTTTGCGGCTTTGATGTTTTCCTTGGTCTACCTGTATGCTTCCCTTTAACAACCTTCCCATTTTGTTTGTACTTGGTCCAGATTTTAGACACAGCTGACAGGAACCAACCAATGTATTTTGCAACATTATGTGATTTACTTTCTTATAGAAGTTTTATAATTCTATCCTTTGTTTCTACTGACATCTCTTGTTGAAGCCATGATTCATGATTTTTTTTTAAACTGATAAATAATTGGCAAATTTTATCTGAGGCAGGTGTTTGTTTTAGAACTGCAAATTACAAAGTGATTAATAATAGTTTCCTTAGAATTTAGTGATTCCATATATTTTCTTCTACTTGATCCAAAACCACAATTTTGACTGACAATTGTTTTTCTTTTTCTTTCAATTGTTTTCTTAACATCAAAAAATTGGAATAAAAAAAAAAATGTTTTGTGGCATGTCTCTGTGATTAACTTTTTCCTACACAAATTATACTATTAAAAGGTCTTCCTTTAAGGGTGGTGATTCCATAATTTTTGCTAGGAGAGTATTTGTGAAAAGCTACAAAATTACTTTTGTCAAGTCAAATTTATTAATACAGTGCTTTTTACAATGGCGTATTGTCTCAAAGCAGCTTTACAATATTATATCATCTTAAAAGGCCAATCCCTAAACTGAGCAAGCCCAGTGGCAAGGAAAAACTCCCTAAATGTTGAAGCAAGAAACTTTGGGAGGACCAAGACTCCTCCTCGGGAGGCCTAGATGTTAACTGAAATAGTAACGTTTGTATTGTAAAATTAGGTAAATAAATAATGAAATGATAAATTAAATGAAATAATGTAAAACATTTAAGATATTGAGAGGGAAGTCCTTGGAGGCACTTTGTCTCTTGATAGCTGAATGATGGACGGAGTTATACCATTTATACCAACATTATTATACTGTCGATCACCCATATGTTTTATCCAACCTTACGTTTTATTTAGTAGCTATTTTACAAAGCAGTGTGTACTACAGTTTATTCTAACACAAGTAGGGATTAAATCAGGAAACAGCCAACTGGCTTTGAGAGCAAGTGAAATATGCTTTGAATGAGATACATGAACAGTGTAGAGAAGCCACAGAGAATCAGAATGTCTTTGGGTCACAATTTAGTCCATGCCATCCTCCTGCTTAATAGTTAAAGAACTAGAAACCTCCTTTAACGCTGGTCTTATAAATGTATAAGCACAACGTGAACCATTGTTTTTACACCCTTACAAACTGCTCAGCAGCTCCTTCAATTACCAGGTGTGACTTAGTGGTACCATTGAGTATACCAAGCCATTGGGTATAACGTTAACGTTGGTGTTTAGGAGAGACAGAGAAATGAAGTTGATTGACGTTGAGTTATCTTCAACACCAAAAGTGGTAGCATAAGTAAAGTGGTGTTGAGGCATCATTTTGATTATGATTTTGTGGTTTGAAAATAACATTGTTAGTTTGCCAAATGTAGATGTTTAACTGAATATAGTATAGCATTTAGTAATATGATGTCTCCCCTCTTTATTCAGTCCTAGAGAATACTGGAATATAAAAATACTCAATAGCTGCAGCTCTACAATAATCGTAAGCACAGCTCCCGTTAGAATTCCGGTGACTTCAGAATGAGAACTGCCTGACATTTTGGAGGATCTGAATCCCAGTGCTGAGGAGATTATTAATAGAGACTAATCTCAGAACCTTGAGCATAACAGCAGTCACTTGAGTGCCCTTGTGATTCTGGCAGTCTGTGAAGACCTAAAATCCTTATTCTAACGGAACATTAATCAGAGATCAGTACAATTTGTGATCAGTCTTCTTACACACTAGGTGTCATTCATTATGACTGGACATTTGTTCACATTAAACCAGATAAAATAATAAAATATTGCTTTGCATCTAAACGAGGGGCCATTTTCAATTTGTAACAAACTAGTGCTAAGATATATCCACTGTGGCCAAACTGCCCATAAAGAGTAGATGGTAAATGAGAGTAGCTTTCTATGCCTCCATGGATTGGAATGTGCCTTCCATCTTAACTCGCATGTCAGCTAGGCATCATTGCCTGCAGCAGCTGCAGCTCATCTGCTGGTTTAATAGACTTTAAGATCATTTTGCAGATTGTTTAATGAGTTTTTCAATGTCTTCATCATTTTTTCTCTTAATAGTTCTGTTGAGAGGACAATAGGGTAAAAACTAAAGAAGAAAATAATATACTGCTCACAAAAAATTAGGGGAGATTTGATTTTATCTTTCAAAATCAAATCTCCCCTAATTTTTTGTGAGCAGTGTGGTGCGTAAATGCAAGTCTAATAGGTTCTCATGAAATACAAAGTAAATGCGTAGCCATATCAGTCTTTTCAGTGGGGAAAGCTAGAAGGTCCTGGGTTTAATAGTTGAGGAGTCTGCACATCCTCCTTGTATCTGTATGGGTTTACTCAGGGTACTCCGGTTTCCTCCCACAGTCCAAAGACATGCGCACTTAATCGATTGCTCTGAATTGGCATCGACTGGAGTGTGTACAAACCAAATACACCACACACAAACCAAATAAATAAACATTGGTGGGTTTTGATGTTGGACTAGTTATTTACAAATCAAGCACTGATATGACTTTCTTGAAACCTGACTTTCAGAACAAAAAAAGCCATATTATTTGCCAGCTTTAAGTTCACTTTTATGAGCAATTTATCAGATTAACATAACAGACCACATAACAGAAAAGTTCTCTTTAACAAGTTTGTTTTAAAGTGAAATGCTATATCTATGATGGCCTTTAGACTTTGTGTGTAACTTTGATACTTTGTGTGTAACTGGGCTTTACTTTAGTTATCTGATATGAAGCTATTATTGTGACTCCATAAAAATATTCCAACTTGCCAAATATCCAAATACAGGTACGGTATGTGCTGTTTAACGACCATCCGATCAACATGCGTTCGTTTTAACAACCAAGGTCTTAACAGGTATAGCATGTAGCAGGAAGTGTGCGTTCACAGTGAAAGGAAATATGCACTTATTGGAATTGCAGAGCGGATCTTCTAGAGGGCACTGTTACCTATGTAATAATAGGTTACATTTCCACAGCGCCTTTTACAGAACCCAAGGCCGCTTTGCAGAACTTCATATACATAACAAGTGTAACATTTACCCACAACCACAATAAGAAGAAGACGAGAAATAAAGTATATATAGATGGGTTTTTAGTAAAGATGCCCTCTAGGCAGCCAGTGAAGCCTCTCCAGAACTGGGGTGATGTGCTCTGACTTTTTTTTCATGTTTGTTAGTAATTAGTGATTGGTGCAGCGGAATTTTGAACAAGGGAAGCCCATAGAGAAGAGAATTACAGTAGTCCAGTCGAGGTGTAACAAACGCATGGACCAGCATCTCGGCAGTAGCCGAAGACAAGGGGCGAGGGAGCGGATACGAGCAGTAGAGAGGCGGATACGAGCTATGTTACGCAGATGGAAAAATGCAGATTTGGTAAGAGATTTAACATGTGGTTCAAAACCACAAATGGGGTCAAATAATACCCCAAGATTGCAAACAGTGACTGAAGGAGAAATTGAGATCTCATTTATGGAGAGAACAGACTTGGAGTCGACAGTAGCCTTAGAACCAGTAATGATAAACTCAGTTTTCTGAGCATTCAACAGAAGTAAATGTGCCTTAAGCCATGGGTTAAGTTCATTAAGGCAACTGGTAAGGTCACTGGGAGGGAGCGGAGATGACAGTTTAAAACTAATGTAGACCTGGTTCAGTTTTACTGTGTTTCACTGTGTTCGGAATACTGTTTATTAATGCATTTTTGGCTTCCGTCAAAGAAAAGTATCAATTCGTTTCAGTCAATCATTAATCACTTGTATTTTCAGCAGTATCTGTGACACATTTCGGAATTATTTGTACCCATTTTTAAATGTCTATTTTATTCAATGAACTGTTTCACAGATCATAATGCGGTCGTGTAATACAGTGTCTCTCAGAAGTGAGACGGGTAACCATTCTATTACGTCTTCTCATTGAGCTACACTGAAAAGATGACACATTGATACAACGTAATCAGTCTACAGCTTGTATAGCAGCTTGTAAATTTGCTGTGCCCTCAATATAACTCAGCATACAGCCATTAATGTCTTAACTGCTGACAACAAAATATATAATACTGAATGGAATATCAGCACGTTTATTACACGGCAGAACCTTCAACAAAATGGACAAGATATTCAACAGATATTTTTAGACACTGACTCTAGCCTCTGACACGGAACTGCTACCTAAGAGTGGGCACTGTTTCCATGTCTCAAAATGTTCAGTCATGTTTCTCAGGTCTCTGATGGTTCATTCATCTCAGATTGTGCTTACAAGAAGAAACTATAAGAATTCAATATGACATTACATAACATCATGCACTCACTGGCTATTAGTATAAAGAAGATGTAGAAGCTTCTCCACATGCCGAAATGCAAGCAGCAGGATGATTAAAACAAACAAATCAACCACAATTGAATTTCAAATCTACCAATTAAAACAGAACGTTTGAACCCGTTATGTGCCGTCAGCGCTACCATATACACACTATCTTTCCTGGTACCGTGTGCGGTGTTATTCCGTTGCCTGCCGTTTCAGTAAAGCCATATTTGAACTGATGCACGCTGACACACACTAATAATAATACTAATAAGTATTAGTATAATAATGCTAATATAATAGTATAATAGTAAATAATTCAGCAAAATAATAATAATAGGTCAATAATAACAAAGCATGTAACCTCAGTTATAGTAATAACCTAGTAATGAAAATAGGTCTACTCCTCAATAATAATAATAATAATAATAATAATAATAATAATAATAATAATAATAATGCATGCAAACTCAAATTAGAAGTCTAGTTCTACAGCCAATTATAACAATAGCCTAGTAATAATAACAGACCTACCTATCACTAATTATGGTTATGATGATGATGATGATAAAAATAACTATAATATTAGCCTATTCAATGGCTATCTGTCATCTATCCATCTATCTATCTATGGACAGGGGCATGGGGTCGAGTGAGTGGCGTTGGAATGTGTAGCACAACAGCTTTGGGTGGCCCAGCTTGCAAAAGGTTGAGAACCATGGTCAACGGTATAATAACTAGCATATTAAAATTCTAGTCTACTGGCAAACAAATATTAGTATCTACAAACCATTTGGCAATTAATTCAACTTTTTGTAAGCTTTATCGGTAAAGTTGTCACTTGCTGCTGCGACTGAGAAAACTGACGTTACACCATGTTTGAAAATGCGTGGTGGGGTAGGCGTAGCTATGTCCCAGAGGAGGTCAGTGACCAATGGAAAGTCCAGGTGAACGCCTTCTTCTAAGTCCCTCCCACACGTGAAAAGAGTTTAAAAAATCCGGCTTTAGCGATTTCAACAAGGATGATTGAATTATGGTCATACACCATGTTTTTTCTACATACACTATGACATCATTTTCCAATCAGTTTTACCCAACATTGTCTGTTGATACTACCCGTGTACCCTTAATAATCTGGCCAGCTATTGGTGTTCGTATGGAAAGATCCAGGGTTCACATCACAGCACTGCCGAGATAATACTGCTGAACACCAGCTAGGTTCTTAATCAGTATTGCTTAGACTGCACATATTGCATTAGTCGTACATGTGTCTGGATAAGTGCATCTGGCAAATTATTATATGTAATTGTTCATGCGGGATTTTTAATGATGTGTTTAATAAACATTCCTTAATAGTAGTAGATTTAACCTAGTCAGAATCAGATTTAGTTCAGAGCCTCTGGAACATCTGCAGGTCAGGAATAAACCCTGGACAGGGCACAGTTCATGAAAGACCATTTCTTACAGAGCAAGATATTTTAAGTTGGGGGCTGAAAAAATAAGGAATGGCTTAACTTTAGTTGCCATGGTGACTTTGCAATACCTCTGATATAAAAACCCAAATTTAATCACAGATGTACTAATGTATGGTCTAAATCTGTCTAAGAATGTGTGTTGGTTTTAAACCACATCAATTTTATTTAGCTTGTTACAGGCTTAAAGCTTCCCTGGAGCCTGGAGCTACCATAATATGCCAATTGTTTCTGTTTGCTTACCAGAATCTGTTCAGACATTTTTACCATGCTTAAGTGCCAAGCTGACGTCACAGAACCAAAGCTCATTGGCTGATCAGTCGAGCGTGTAGGCACGAGCGCTCAGGGAGCACGCTCTATTAATAGGATCCATGCAGCCCAGTCAGTCATTATTATTATTATGACTTATTATGTTCCTAGGGCAGACACAGCCTCTAAATCATTCTCTGTAATAAGCCAGTGTGCCAGTGGCACATTTTTTTATTCTAATCACAATGCCCTGGCAGGAGTGTATACAGCTGGCATTTGCACTGGTAAATGCCTGGTACTTCCACCTGCAAGGTGCAACGATATCAGAAAAGTTCAAGAAATTCTACCTTGTTAGCATTTTAGAAGCAACAACACATTTACAAACAAACGTTTCTGAATATGTAGTGTGAAGGTTTTTTAGTTCTTTTAGGAGTCCTTGTAGTGTTTCTGATTAGACACTTAGGGTAGCAGTGTGAATTACAGAGTGCAGACCTGTACCCTGTACCACCGACCCAGCCCCTCCTCCCTGAGACACACCCAATCATGCCTGCATAATACCTGACACAGCCAGAGGTGGGTAAAGTACAAGTACAAAATACATTTAAATTTGTATGCTGTATTAAAAAGCTGAAAATAATCATTAGGAAAGACTTTCTATAGGTTACTGTGACAAATATTTGAATCTTGAATCTTGCGCTCAGATTTGAGTCTCCATTTGACATATTTTGTCAATTGATCAAAAAATAAGAACAAATTCATGTATATATGGTCTCACAGCTAACAATGTACAGGTATATCAGAATAAAAACCTAACAATGAGGAGAAAAGAACTGCCTGTAGAGCTCCGAGACAGGATTGTGTGGATACACAGGTCTGGAGAATGCTATAAAAACATTCTGCTGCACTGAAAGATCCCAATAGCACCATGGACTTCTAAAATGGAGGAAGTTTGAAACAACCAGTACTCTCCCTAGAGCTGGCCGTCCCATCAAATTAAGTAATCAATAGAGAAAGGGCCTTGGCAAGAGTGGTGACCAAGATCCCAATGGCCACTCTGGCTGAGCTCCAAAGCTTCTGTGATCTATCCTTGGAGAAACTTCTAGAAGGTCATCCATCACTGCAAAACTCCACAAATCTGGGCTCTGTGACAGAGTGACCAGAAAATCATGTTTCTAGGTGCCTTTTTTGCCAACTCCAGGCAAGCTTTTTGTGCTTTTTACTGAGGAGAGACTCTGTCTGGAAACTGCCATAAAGTGAAAGGGTACGAAGGGTATGTTCAGACGAAGATGCATTGTATACATATTCTATTTTGAGCTTAGCGACTGTGGCCTGAAAAGTTAGCTTGGCATCCTTAACTCCCAGTTTCAGCTTATAGGCAAACTGGAGCTGGGCCAGACTTTCACCCACCATGGTGTTATGCTCCCCAGCAACCACCCTCTCAGTGCAGTTTCAAAGGATGGAGGTGAGTGCTACGGGCCTGAAATTATTCATGGCCTGGCCATAGAGCTTTCTGGAAATAGCCATGGTGATTGTTTCCTTTCATGCCCTGGGGACAAAGCTGGCGTTCAAAAACAGCTGGATAAGCTGTACCACCACAATGCCCAGTAGAGCTACACAGTCCTACATCATGCACTTTCTGGCTTGGGTACCACATGGCGTATACTTAGTATGCGCTTTTCTGTTGTTGTTTTTGTTTTATTTTCATCTACATACAGTAGAAGATGGCATTTTATCTCGTGCAAGTGTTAAGGACTTTACTTGCTTTAATATTTACCAGTGTTTTTCACTAATAACAATGTTAATGGCTATAAACAATCATTTTTATCTGATTTACAGCTTATATTTTAAAAGAACTCGAACTGTGTAAATCCAATAACACTTGGAACTCTTTCTAAATCCCAGCCAGCTCTTAGAGGAAAAAAAGAGGTTTTTTAATGTTATTCTGATGTTTAATACACGCTTTTCAGAAGTGAAAGCCTTGAACACACTTCATTTCTTCACAATATTAGAGTTTATATTAGTATGTTTGGGATGGAAGTGTTCAGTTTAAATATAGCTCTATATTTTTGACATAAATACAGTTGAACAAACAAATTGGGCATTTTTTTGTTTATCAGTTCATTCATCAGTGATTGAAATAACATTCTTTTCATAACATATGTGATTTGCAGCCAGGTCCTAAAAGCAAAAAAATATATAAGCAAAAAAATATATATGTATTTTTGAGAACAATTAATAATTATTCTTTGCTCAGTCTGAAAACAGGAACCACTAAGCTAATGTCTTCTCCAAAATTTGTATATTGAAGTTATCAGTGATTTTCAAGATGGAAAACCAAGGACCTTAGAAGGACCTTAAAACAACATTAGGAAGGGAAACGTGCTAAAAGGCAAATGTTATATAACATCATTTAAAAATTTTGAAGTGTTTATTATTATGCCAACTAGATACTTGCTACATTTTCTATCGTGTACCCGAGTGCGACTCCGGAGTATGATCCTAAAATGAAATCCATCCTCCTGTAGAGATGTAGAGGCACGTTACACCTGCTCATTTTCTTTTTCAAGTTGACGATGGGCATGGGTTGGTTCTGAGATGGAAAACAGTCTGATTCAATGCAAACTTGTCCACCTAGAAGCAGGACAGATCTAGAAACTGATGTTGCATGCTTCAAAACGCTTTATTATGGAATTCTATAGGGTAAGCCATACTATACTCTAAAACAGTGGTTTTCCACATTGTCATAAGGATATTGCTGAAGAGCCACACCTTCATGATGCAGCTTCCTTTTGGTCTTCAGGTTTATAGTTCTTAAATATCCTGAGTGCTTGTAAGTTTGTTCCAGTTCAGTGCAGTACATATAAATACCATTCATTCTGAAAGTTATTGCCTTTGCAATTGTTTCACATTGTTTAGGTTGAAGCCTTGATAAAATAAAAAAGTTTTGAGAGATTTGAGTTGTCCCCATTAGTCTGCACTCAACACCCTATAATCAGGAAGTAAAAATATAATTTTAGAATTTTTTTGTGAATTTATCCAAAAAAAGAGAGAAAAAAACCAAAAATGTCATATGGTCGTAAGTATTCAGACCCTTTGCTATGACGTTTAAAATAAAATTTTGGGGGGCATCCCATTTCTCTTGTTTATCTTTGAGATATTTCTTCACCTTGATTTAAGTCCACCTGTGTTCTGTGAGTGCTTGTAAGTTTGTTCCAGTTGATATGGTGGCTATTCTTATACTCTGGTTCATGTTGCATGATTATTTATGCCTGTTAGCTAGTTTTTGTGTTATTAGCTTCTGGTTGTGTGTTGCATCTCTAGTTGTTTAAGGTTGTTTCTGTTTTTATCACTGCGGGTTCCTAGTTTTTGTTTCCTTGCCTTGGTAGTGTTAGATAATAGTTTGTTATTAAAGTCTATTGTCTGTATATCACGTCGGTTAGCATTAGCCTTATTTGAACACTTGTTTGTACATGATTTGGATTTATTTGTACATGGTATTTGTTTTAAACAATTGTTATTCCTAAAAAAAAGTGAACAGGCTAACATGGCTACCAGGTTTAGTTCTAAATAAAAAAAAGGTTTATAAAGATTTTTACTGTCTACATACATGCTATATAATACATCTGCAAAAATGTTATCTCTCCTAGATGTGCTGAAGCTTTAGTTTAATACTGTACGCATGTGTTCCAGCCATACTGCTGTGGTTTGTTTACACCCATCAGTCATAACTGAGCACTGACAGGTGAAGTGAATTAAATAGACTGACCGTTTACTGCTCTGGGCTATTCTGCTGGAAAACTCTGCTGGCATTCATGTGGACGTGACATGTACCACCTACCTAAACATTGCTACAAACCAAGTACACCCCTTCATGGCAACTTTTTCCTCCTAATGATTGTTGCCTTTATAAGCAGGATATTGCTTCCTGCCATGCTACAAAAAATGTTCAGGAATGGTTTGAGGAACGTGACAAAAGTCAAGTTGTTTACTCTGTGGTGAGTCCTGATTTGTTTCTGCTGATCTGTGCCTCTGCACTACCCTGGGCTCTGAATTCCTCATGGCTTTGGGTTTGGTCTGATATGCATTGTTAGCTCTAAGGCCTTATATAGACAGGTGTGTGTCCTTCTAAATCATGTCCAACCAACTGCATGTATCAGTCTAGTCAAGGTGTTGAAACAACTCAGAAACATCAAAGGCCCCCAGAACTACATTGCAAGTGTCATAGCAATGAGTCTGAATACTTGAATATGCCCATGGATTTGCCCAAAATTCTATTTTCACTTTTCCATTATAGAAACGGAACTGGAGAAAAGCAAAAAGCCTAAAGACATTCGGAAGGCATTGTATATGCTGCAGTATAAGGATTAATGCTCGTTATAGAACAAGTGTTTAAGGTTTGGACTACCAATCAAAAGCATGTGACTTCATCGCCCGGTTCCATCATGCTGCCACTGTTGGGTTCTTCGAAAAGATTTTTCAACTTTTTATTCAAAGTCATTCTGGAAAAGTCACGCTGCATATGTGATGTAAGTGTATTTTAACCCAAGTCAATATGTCAGAAATATACCTGTCACAAAAATTAACGTGCCCTAATTTTTGTAAGCAGTGTACTGTAAGTAAGTACAGTGTACTTACTTATGAAAGGTTGTGAATTTCAAATCCTGCCTAGCTCCCACTGTTGGCAGTGGCAACAGTGAGGAACGTAACTTACCCTGGATCTGCTTAAACAGAAAATAAGTAGCTCCGATATAATTAGCAGTTGATCATGTACCTCGTCGACAGCTGTGCGTTAAACTTATTGGACCAGGTATCTGTGATTAATGGTCATGCTGAAGGTTTGTGGCAGAGCTGTTAACATGCTGTTTTCAATTTCAAAGTTGTAAGAGCTGTAGATGGTGTTGTCTCGGATAGATCTGAACTCTGATGCCCCCCATACACGTTTCAAGCAGTATGCGCGAGAACATTATTCAGTCCTTCAATCCACATTAAATCAAACTCTGTGTGTGTTGTTACCCTGAGACAAACCATGCACTGAATGTTCATGTGAGGTCGGTGCTATTATTTCATAATCCATGATCCAAAATCTGCAAGCTAAGCAAGGTATTGCAGAGGCTCCACTTCTTGTGCGCTTCACCTTGTAATAAAATCTAATTCTACTTGGGATCCAAATTGGACTGACTTCTTTTTACCAGTTTAAGTGGCGAGGCAGGATGCCCATCTAACCTCTGCCTCTGACTGATTACTTTGTGAAGGTAGTTGTATTACAAGGATAGACGGTCCTGGGTTAGGAACACTGGAGTTTAATTGAACAATTTCTGCCCCTAGTCTCTCAGTATTTCACAGCCAGACGGCTGCTCTCATCCATGATGCCAGCTGTTTCTTTCTTATCTCTTCATCCACAGATGCAGACTTCCCCATCACAGCTTGGGCTCTTAAGTGCACGATCTCCTTGTAGGCTTTCATCATTCTCCACGGGGATCCCAATCATTCTTCTTCCACAGGCAGTTCATTTAATTCACATTATGAAGGTTCACTTCACCTGGCTTTTTCACGGAAGCAAGAGGTAGGGAAATTAAACATGTACTTTTAATGAAGGCTTACAAATCCATTGGCGTTTTGCTTAGAATGGGTGGAACTGATTAAATCTATATATTTGTTTATCGTCTATTGTCCTTAATGCTCATCAGACTAAGGCGAAGATTTCTCCTCTAAAACTTGGTTACGCCTGCCTTCACCTTAAATGGTAATCCTGTCAGACAAGTACCATGCCTTTAGCTTGAGAGTTGAGTGCTTTGACTGTTGTCTTTTTCCATACCACATGTGATAAATGTGATTTTTTTTTTCCCAGTCTGTGACATCCTCATTCTTTTCTGTTCGACCTTGCACACTCACTATACATACTTTACATGTTTGGAAAACACTTCAAAGTCTCAAGCATAACTGAGTATCTGTTTTGTCCTGGTGTGCAACGGTTTGACCGTAAACTCAAGTTTTACGTTTGCAACATTTAACTGGTGCTCATTTTCCAGTGCCTTGTACTCTCTTCTGAAGACATTTCTTCATAATAACATGCATAATGTACAGCTGAAGTACAGCATCTAAATAAAACCCAGTTAGATCATCAACATAAGTAGTACCAGTAAGAAACATAAAGTAAGCTTAATTAATTAACTACCTACAGTTAGTTAGTTAGTTACAGGAAATTATTATTTGATCCTTTGCTGATTTTGTAAGTTTGCCCTCTTACAAAGATGTGAAAAGTCTAACATTTGAAGGGTACGTTTATTTTAACAGTGAGAGACAGAATATCTAAAAGAATATCCAGAAAATTACATTGTATAAAATGTATAAATTCAGAGAAATAAATATATAATATTACCAAATATTAAGAGTTCAGGCTCCTACAGACCAGTTAGACGCTTCTAATCAACTTTTAACCTGCATTAAAGACAGCTGTCCACAGACTCAATTAATCAGTCAGACTCTAACCTCTCTGACATGGGCAAGACCAAAGAGCTTTCTAAGGATGTCAGGGACAAGATCGTAGACCTGCACAAGGCTGGAATGGGCTACAAAACTGTAAGTAAGATGCTGGATGAGAAGGAGACAACTGTTGGTGCCATTGTAAGAAAATGGGAGAAATACAAAATGACTGTCATTCGACCATGATCCATGGCTCCATGCAAAATCTCACCTCGTACGGTATCCTTGATCATGAAGAAAGTGAGAAATCAGCCTAAAACTACACAGGGGAACATGTTAATGGTCTTAAGGCAGCTGGGACCACAGTCACCAAGAAAATCATTGGTAATACATAATGTCATAATGGATTAAAAGAGAAAGGGAGAAGAAGAGAAATGATGACTCAAAAACATTGTGTTTTGGGGGTGTTTCTCTGCTAAGGGCACAAGATTACTTCAGTGCATCAATAGGAGAATGGATGGAGCCATGTACTGTAAAATCCTGAGTGACAACCTCCTTCCCTCCGCCAAGAAATTAAAAATGGGTCGTGGCTGGGTCTTCCAGCATGACAGTGACCCAGAACATACAGCCAAGGCTTAAATGAGTGGCTCAAAAAGAAGTCTCCAGACCTTAATCCCATAGAAAACTCCAAGTTGCCAAATGACAGCCTCAAATCCTTATTGATTTAGAGATGATCTGCAAAGAGGAGTGGCCAAAAATTCTTCCTGACATGTGCGCAAACCTCATCATCAACTACAAAACATGTCTGACTGCTGTGCTTGCCAACAAGGCTTTTTGCCACCAAGTATTAAGTCTTGTTTGCTAGAGGAATCAAATAAATCTATATATTTTATACAATGAACTTTTTTGGATTTTCTTTCAGATATTCTGTCTCTCACTGTTAAAATAAACCAACCCTTAAAATGATAGACTTTTCACATCTTTGTAAGTGGGCAAGCTTACTAATTAAGCAAGGGATCGAATAATTTTTTCATCAACTGTACATATTTAGTAGCCTAAAGTTATGGATAACAAGTTCTGACATCAGTTGGTCTTGGTACGGTGGAGCAAGGTATAGGTATGAGCAGTACATTTAGATAAAGGGCATCTGGTTATTTTTTGTTTTTGTAGTTAAATAATAATGGTAGTGGTGCTGGGTGAATGGGGAATTTTGGTCTGGAGAAAATAAATAGCACATCCATGTCTGTCCATTCCTACTAATTAACTACAGTAATCATTATGTCAATGGAAAGTCCTAGGGATTGTAAGAGAAACGTGTGTGTATATATGTGTATATGTATGTATATATGGCCAATCGTGTCTTTATTCATCCAACCGCTCCAGCCCACATTACCCTGACTTGAACCCTGGTCTCTGTGGTGTTGGGCTAGTAAATTAAACCGCTGTGACACCTCTTGATTTCTAAAAAACTCATTAACAATTTGACCATTACACTGTTAAAAACAGAAACATCACCTAAAGCAAACATGTACACAACAGCACACACCGTGGAAAAAAAAAAAGCTCTGAGAGTAACACCAGAACGGGCTATTGACAGTCCAGAGTGAAAATTAAAATTGATTAAGTTGTTGAATCTTCATTAGTAGCCATGAGGAATCCGTTGATGGCTTTTTTGTTAATTACCTTTGCTCTTCTACCCCGAGGAAGGGCATTCAATTGCAGGGTAGCACATTTACAGAAAGCCTATAGAACAGATCATAAGCTTGCTTGCAATTTAGTGCTTACAGTGACATCAGGGTTTTGGCGTGATTTGCACGCAATATTCCAGAGACCATCTTGTAATGTTCCTGAACACTTGACTTTCTGTGGTCAAGTGCCCCCAAAATGCTTGATGGATAACCTTGCAAGAAAGTTCATGACTGTCAGCACTGCTTGATGGTCTTTAGTCTTCAATTATTTCTTGCAAAGCTTTGAGGTGTGTTTTGAATTATTATCCTTTAGCAGTACAAATCTTTCTCACCAAGATGCAAACAAGTATTTTCAAATATTTTTAGTGGTCTTGGACTTTTGGCTACCACACCATGTACATAGAATAAATACGGAGCTAGGGGGGCAACCAGCAGCACTGGGAGCAAGAGCGGAACCAGCCAATTATTCGGAGGGCTACATGTGCGCACGCATGCACTTATCTTCTCATACTGAGACAATGTGGTGGCCTCGCATTTAAGGTACTGGACAAATAGCCCAGAAAGTCCTGGGTTCAAGTCGTACCTCTGCCAATCTGCCACCGTTGGGTCCTTAAGCAAGGCCCTTAACCCACAATTGCTTGACTGTATTTATTGTAAGTCACCTTGGATAATGGAGTCAAATGATGTTGTGTAATCAAGGTTTATCAACACCTTTGCGAAAGCTACACTTTTTTATAAAAGTTTTTTTTTTTATTCTAAAAGTATTATATTTGGACATTTATTAAAAATATTGCATTGACATAAGTATTCAGACCCTTTACTCAATAGAGGCACCTTTGGCAGCGATTACAGCATCCAGTTTTCTTGCGTATGATGCCACAAAGTTTATACTCATGGATTTGTTTTTATAAATTAATCTCAGCAGATCCTCTCCAGCTCTCTCAGGTCGGATGGGGACCATTAGGGGACCAGATCTTGGATTAGGCTTGGGGCTCTAGATGGGTCACTCAAGGACATTCAGAGTTGTCGCCAAGTCATTCCTGTGTTGTTTTGGCTGAGTGCTTAGGGTCATGGACTTGTTAAAATGAGAACCCTCAACCCAGTTTGAGATCACGAGCACTTTAAAGCTGTCTCTCAGAGAAAAGCCACTGCAGTTCCTCTTTGTCCTAACAAAGTGAATAATGTTACTAGAGCCTGTGGTGGCATTTATTCCCTCATACATTTTTATCTTGCATGAACCTAAATCTCATGTCAGATTTCTGGCTCTGGGTGTATTGGCGATGCGATTACTATCTAACTCATACATTGGTCTGAGCCTCGTAAGGATAGATGGTTTTGGTGAAGCTGTGCTGAAGGTAAACTGAACAGTTACTAGTCTCACTCTCCAAAAAACCTCACATTCCTCTGGATGTTATTGCCTAGAACAAATATTTTCGTTTAAAATAATTTTGTCCTCATTACAACTTGGCTACATATTCAGCACAATAGCTGTGTAGGCTTTCATCATTCTCCATTTAAATTCCAATCATTTCACATATGCGGTTATTTTATTAACATTGCGAAGTTTCACTTGACTGATTGATTTTTTTCTTCTTAAAAGACCGTTAGAAAGAAAAACAATATTGTGCTTATTTTAGAAACCAGTGTCAGTTTTTAACAATGTGTTTCAGATAGTTACTATAGTAACCACAGCTGTACTATTAAACTTTCCATCACACAGATGTTAAAAGTAAAAACCACTCTGCTCACCCCACACTGGATAAAAGTCACGATTCTCCTCCTGACTATAGAGATGAAATCTTTTCGAGCAGATGATTGCATTTCTCACTTTTTATCTTCAAATTTATTGGCTCTGATGTAATTTGCCAAGCAGCTAAGAATTTATTGCACTGTGGATTAAAGGGGTTTTTCTCATGTTTTCACAATATCATCCTGGGCCTATGTGACCTGTCAAATTTAATTTGTATGGGTAAACAGATGACTGAAAAATACGACTTGGATTCAAAGCCAGTTTGTCCCTAAAGACATTTCAAAAGTCAGTACAGCCCATAATTTTGATCTGTTAGGCTGATACTAATAATATAGTTTTTATTGATTATATATTATAAATGATATAGTAATATATAAAATATTTTTTATTTAATAGTTTAAATGTTGTTTGTCACCATATTTGCAAGATTAATGTTACATTTAAGCCTTATTTTGGAGCTTTAGTAAAGTTTGTTCATATCGTCATAACTACAGTAAGCACTCCAGGTAAGAACTGTTTAATGACCCTACAAGCAATGTTCCTTTTACTCTAATGACCAAATTAGAATAAATTGGAAGTTAAATATGTAATGAAAATCTCTCTTAATTCTAAAGGTTGTAAACAGTCAAATCAACACTGCAGTTGTACAAGTAGAGACAGGAGTTTGAGTGGAAGTCTGCCGTTTGTGTCGACAGTTTTTAGGGATTGTTTCGAAAGTTGTGTTGCTAATTGCTTGATCCTGTCACTTTTTCCAATATTGAAATCATATAACAATCTTACCAATCTGTGCTCGCTAGCTTATTAGCTCTTGTTTGGCCCGGAGACTGTTCTAACTCGGTTGATGTGTTTCGATTTTTTGTGTAAGTACCTTGTGTTTGTGTGGATTACTTGGATAACTTTCCCCTACGTATTTGTAAAAAGCTGTAAACGACGCTCATAAATGTCTGTGCCTCTCTATTGTTAATAGCACTCGTTTGTTTGTTCCCCCACTACCTGTATATTCGTTCTCACCTATAACTATATAAACTGGTTCACATTCACTCAGTCTCTCTTGACTTTTTAGGGAGTGGGAGTGCATTTCTGTTATTTCTTATGGGAAAATTCCTACCTTGTTCTGGAAATTCAAAACCCCGTTGCCTTTCCTTTCTTTATGTCTTCCAATCAGGCGTGTCATGGACGGATAATCAATTACTTAGTTATGTTTCTGAATAAAGTGCATGTTTCTAACAGGAGGTAAACAGAGGGTGTGGGTAGTATTTTAATGCTAATTAATTATTGCATTTTCAGTATGCTATGCTCATACACAGTCTATAAATTAAAATGACAATTTCTCAGACTGCATCTTTCTCAAGATGCTATTTACACTGGTTTGTTCGTTGCGAACCCTTTGATACGTAAAGGTGTTGCTTTTTTTGGACCGCATATACATAGCATGCTAATAGGAAGGAAGTGTTGCATGTGCATTGATTTGAAGGCCTTCCTCATCAGCCCTACTATATATTTTTTTTCCTGAAACTTTTAGCTAATGGTCCGTTTGAATAATGGGCATGAATTTCATTACCAGCCCGATGGCAGTATGTGCTTAACAAATAAAGCAGGATTTAATTCATGAGCTGGGTTATTACTCCTTTAAAACATTCTAAATGAGGATAGATCTGATAGCACCCCTGGCAAGGAGAATAGAAATAACTGTCTGGCTTCCATTGATTACTCAGGCTTGATAGGCACGATAAAACGCAGCGGGAGTGATTTAGCGTTTGCATGTCTTTCAGTGCATTTACTGAGATTTTTATTAAAGTGCAAAGTTACAAGATGTACACACATTTATCAACAGATTTATATTACACCAATATTGATTCATAAAAGGCATGCAGAAAGAAATGGAAGCCACAATGAACAGAAGGGTGAGAAAAGGATAAGCTATTTAAGTGTGAAGGAAGATTTTATAGTTGTACTAATAAAATGGAAGCTTTTACAACTGTGAAGAAAAATCTCAAAAAAGAAACTGTGTGGGTATTAATGAATGTTTGTAGTTGTCTAGACTTTTATGATTGCTAGGGGCCTCCACTGTATGGATAAACCTCAGATGACATGTCCTATAAGTTCTATTAATTTACATACCAGCATATCTGTTCAGATGTAACCTGTTTACTCAGGTTTTGAATTCCATTCAGTTGTAAATTAGCATGGTTTGAGGCGGTGACTCAGGAGGGGTGGAATAGAACTTTAAAATGGTTCGATTCCAAATCACACACAGCACAGCCTGTACTAATCCAATATGATAACTGTAATATAATTACAGTTAATAACACCATAATGAAGCCTGTTGTTGTAAATAATAAGGGCACTCTCTAGAATGACTACTTAAAGAGTGAGTTATTGTGTCATGTTTCTGTGATGTATAGCTAAGGCTCTATATGCTGTCCTCGAGTGGTTTTTCTTTCCTCTTTTAAAATCATTTGCAACCGTTAGCGATCAAAACCAGTTTGCTTGATCCACCGTCAAGCACAAACAGCTCCCACAGGTGGCATCTTCACTGCACACATTTGTCTCTGAACAGACCATTTCCAGACATTTAATAGATGGAAATTTGTTGTCACAGCACCCATTGCGTTTTCTGCCATTGACAGTCTGTCACTAACATCTTCATTTGCAGTTGTGTAATGAACAAGAAACCTGGACTGCAATGGATTGGAAAACTTTTTTTTTTTTTTGCCACCGTGTAGGTGTGGGTGTGTGGATGGGTGGGTATGTAGGTGTGGGTTGGTGGGTGTGTTTCTTCCTAGAAGAGCTTTTAAAACTATTTTTGACACCCCTAATGTGGGCTGTACCATTTCTCCTCTCGATTGCTTGCCTCGCTGTAATCATTAGTTTTGCTGGCTAAACTGTAGCTGATGGTTACAGAACATTAGGTGATTAGTCTGCCCTTTAACTTGTAATGTTGTGCGATTTGCTCAATTTTCCGTTGGTGGATCTGTGCTTGATTCACCTTTGTTCATTAATGAGCTTTTCTCAGTTCTCTTTGGTTGTGTTGGTTCATTCATTTGCTTGTTTCTCTATTTAATGCATATTACATCATACTTGTTCTGGTCACTAAATATAGTATATTCCATCATTTCATTGTGTGTTGGGCTGTCTGTAAGTATTCACTGCTTTGGACTTTTCCACATTTTGTTACTAACTTGAAACGAAATGGGGTAAATTATGCAAAATTTCACATTTACATTTGTTTATCTGGAGTGCGTACCAACCTACAAATTGTGAAATCCAACAAGCCAGTGATATTAATATTCAACAAGCTATTAATAAAAAAAAACGTTTTATTGATTTATCTACATAAGATCCTAGCAGGTTCTGGCTTGATTGTGTTCTTGGGTCACTGCTTATTTGTACTAACATGAAGATTTGTCTAATAGGAAAACATTTAAAGCACTGATTAAAGTATGTCACTCTGGACGAGGGCGTCTGCTTAATGCTATAAACGGAAATTCAGATTTGGCATGGTTATCTATATCTCATTATCCCACTCCTCAACTGAGTAATTCCATCTACTGAGTAAGCTTGAAGGGGAATGTTGCAAGGGGGTGTCATTTTAAACCCTGATCAAGTAGCTCTGTGTGAAAGCTAAATGCTAAGCATTGGAACTGTTGTTTTTGGTTGTGCAGACCAACCCAAATCGCTACATCTGCACCCAGTCTCAGAGCAAAGAAGATCTGAGTACATGAAGTTTATATTTGATGGCAACATCCCAGCTTCAGTCAGAAAACACGTGCGCAATCCATTTTCTGTCTGACAGCTTTACTAGCCTGGGTCAGTACAACATCGCAACAGGCAACAGCAACTCTTCCAGTAAGAACTGCAGACTGGGAGAACGTTAATGAATAAGAAATAAATAGGCCATATGTTTGTTTGGCTGTTTAACACGAGCTAACATTAGTATCTGAGGTAATTTTAGAATGTTATTGAAGTTAATTGCTGAAAGATTAATGTTGTTAGTTTGTTAGTTGAGAAAATATGATCCGAAGGTCAGAGTCTAGCGTCTAAGAAAAAAATCTCTCTGGATATTTCATATACAGAACATAAGCCATTGATAAGGATATTTGAGCCATTGTTCTTAATCTATAGATATTAAATCTATGGGACATTGTTCCTGTTATGAACTGTAGGTAAAACACCATTGATGTAAAGCTTAAATACTAATGGATTATCTTAATTCAAATAAACATTCTATGTTGTAATTATGGAGTTATTTCTACATGTGTGTGTAGTGTTTTTGGGGCAAAACCCGTGCATTAAATAACATTGCTCTTGGTGTCTACGCAAGCACATCAGGACACTTGGCTTTGGTTAAATATGTGGTTTGCTAAATAGTACTCCTATTACTCATGCCATATTTTAAAAACAAGAAGCAATAAAAAAATTATTACAGAAACAGGATAAATGACATCCGATTAAATAACTGTAGGTCAACAAATCTATACTTCTGAAGTAAGGTTCAAGAGTATTGATAGAAACACTGCCAACTGTGCATTTATCCAGTGGGCCCATCTGGCAAACCACATGTTGTACCAAAGCCAAGTGTCCAGATGTGCTTGCCTAGACACCAAGAGCAATATTATTAAATGTGTGGGTTTTCCCCAATGCCATAAAAACACTACACACCTTTGTTTAGCTAGTCTAATACTAATGCATAGATTACATGGTTATAAGTGGCCAAAGCCTATACAGGTATCCCTAAGCTATCATTACCTTGGCAGCAAGTTGTTTTGCAAATAGTTGCAGATGTCCATTACTCCATGTGAAAGAACTAAAAGAAACAGGCTCTGACTGGCATTAGCCTCTCAAGTGTTTGGAGAGATGGTGGGGCATTATGGGAAATATAGTGCCTGTAATTCTGCGAAGCATTTCAAGATAAATTGACTTTTTACACCGTCTTTTTTAGGGAGGCATGTGCCCCCAGTAAAGTTGGACTGATGATGCTGCATAAAGGCAACATGATGACTTTTTGGGCAGGGCTTTTGGATTCCATTCTATTAGAATGAAAAAGGCTTGAGTGAAAAGTGATCAATGTTCATACTGTTAGAGCTAAAACATACATCTTGACAAAAAAAATCCTTACACACCCAAATAAAAATGTTGGACTGCTGCAAAACGTGGTATAAGAGATCTCAAACAGTTATGCAAATGATTATAGTGGTGGTCTGATTAGACATCTTGCCACTAGAGGCTGTAAAAATGTGCTTCCCTTGCAGTCCTATGAAGAGAGGCTACCTTTGGGTAGTGTACCTCTTGGCGAGAGATTGTCGACTCTATGACGCAGTCAAAAACATTTTGTATAGTTGACAGACTTTGAGAGGTGGCACATCATTGGACTGAAAGAGGCAGGTTGATCGTTTTAAAAAATTGCTTGCCATGTAGGCCGTCCTGACCTAGCTGTTAAGAGGTGTTGGGAGCAGTGGTTCTGCGAGAGTATATACACACATGGAGAACAGGCTCTGGGCAGCCCAGATATATGACAAGCAGAGAGAGTCAGTTGATCCACTGACGAGCACGAGCAGCTTCCAGAGACATCCGGAAACAGATGGAACCTTGACTACACACCCTTTTCGGTGCAATTTCCAGGTACTTGGCAGAAAGAAAATGTGTTGTCACAGCACCCATTACATGTCCTGCTTTTGACAGTCAAACACCTTTTTTGCAGTGGTGTCATGACTAAATACCCGGACAGGTCCTCTTAGTCATTACAAGGATGTAGGCCTTGCGATGAGCCCTTCAGTCCTGGATGCAGGATTGGCTTAACTGCTAGTGTGATGATCTGCTGACCCATCACATATGGCATTCGGCCACCCCTAGAAGTGATAGGAGAGACACCGACAAATCAGCAAAGTGTGCCGTACATCCCATCGTGTATGGCACACTTCTCATGACATGAGCAAGGCTTCTAATTGCCATTTTTCAGCAGGATAATGGTCAGTGTTAGAAATGCTTGTTGAGTTAATGTGCATCAATGTCAGTGCAGGAAGCCATTACCTGAGTACGTTTTCTGCTAAATAGTACTCCTATTAGTCATGCCATATTTTAAAAAAATTACAAGAATTACAGAATCAGACTAAATTCCTTTAAAAAGCATTAGCATCAGTTAAGTTCGCATAGACAAAAAATGATGCATTCCTCATCCATGGTAGTCATACCCAGTTGTTAAATCACTTTAGTATTAGTTCTATTTAGTGCCTTATTAACATTCTTAATTTGAGAACAGTTGTGCCCCTATGACTGATTAGCTGTGTCCATCTAAATTATATGTGGCAAGTGTGTGACAAGTAGTGTACTAACACCCCTGTTACTAAAGCTGTTTGAGAGATCTCTGTGATTCAGATTTTTAGATATGTTGACACACACACGTTAACAACAGTCTGCAAGCATCTATCTCTATCTATCTATCTATCTATCTATCTATCTATCTATATAT
>JAUZST010059689.1:0-23392 GCA_034779995.1 Parotocinclus haroldoi
CACACACACACACACACACACACACACACACACACACACACACACACACACACACACACACACACACACACCTTCTACTACTACTGTCTAGCAGAAACATTACAGAGGGTCAGAGCAGCATGGCAAGAGGAAAAAGCTAAGGCAAGGCTAAGTTGTTGTGCTAAGGTAGTAAAAAACAAACAATAGGCACAGAAATATTGTGAATTAAAATAACTATTTTGTGCATGCTTGTGTGTACTGACATGAAAAGCCTGTCGAACACAATGCAGCTTGGCCAGGAAGTCCTGATCACTGTAACACTCCAGCAGCTCTGTCCTGTATAGGAATCACACAAACATGGACAAAAATCACAAAAATCACATGGACACACAGAAACACAAATGTACAGACAAACGTGTGCGCGCACGCACAGGCACGCGCTCAGACACGGATACACACAGACGTACAGAGAGATGCGCACACAGAAACACACAGAGAGACGTGCACATGGACACAGAAACACACAGACGTACAGAGAGACACACACAAGGACGCACACACAGGAATGCGCACAGACGCACACAGACACACAGAAACACACAGACACAAACACACGGATGCACAGACACATGCACGCAGACAGGCATTCGCACAGACACGGATGCACACAGAAACACACACAGACACACACACACGGACGGACGCACAGACAAACGCACATGCACAGGCATGCGCACAGACGCACACAGACACACAGAAACACACAGACACAAACACACAGACGCACAGACCCATGCACGCAGACAGGCATTCGCACAGACACGGATACACAGACATACAGACGCGTGCACAGACACAGAAAAGCACAGATACAAATACACAGACAGACACACAAAACTTACTTCAGCGAACAATTATAACATTACAGTACTATTGTATACTAATCAGTAAATCATACCTGAGTGATCTACATTCTACCTTCCCTTCTTGTACTAAATGTAATGCTTCTTCATAGAGGGCTGCAGGTTTCAAAGGCTGATAAATCTCATCAAGGGGCAATGCATCAAACAGCTACAGAACAGGGGGACAAAGAAAACAGAAACAATCTATTATTAATTATATATGTAACTCAACCGAAGTATCTCTGGACACAGCATGTCAAACCTTAAAGCAGATGGGCTCCAGCAACAGTACGCCACACGACGTGCCTCTCCTGTCAGCTAAGAACAATTTGCAATTCGTATGGGTTCGCCAAATTTAGACTGCCGATGACTGGAAAACGTTTCCTGAATTTCTCGATTTCTGCCTGCAGCATTCATATGGTAGGGTGACAATTTGGTATGAACAGCATGACATCATGGATCCATCCTGCCTTGTATCTATGGTACAGGTTCCTCGTGTTCTGATGATCACTTCCACAGGATAACTAGCCATGTCACAAAGCTCAAATCATCTCGAACTAGTTACTCGAACATGCGACAGAGGTCACTGTACTCAAACGGCCTCCACAGTCACCAGATTTTAATCCAGTAGAACACCTATGGGCTGTGGTGGAGTGTATCTTCAACTTTAGTTATTTACACGCAAAAAAGTGATTCAGGCTGGGAAACAGAACAAAAGTTTCCATAATCGTTCATTTAAGGTGCCCCATTTTACTTATTTGTGTCTAAAATTTGGTGCATGGTGCAAGCCTGGGCCAGAGAGTGGAAACGAATGCAGATAGTAATATCTGTATTTACCTTCTGCTCAGTGTCTGTATTGTGCTGCATGACATGCATGACAAATATTTATGAGGTGTAACCTTGCTAACGAATTAGTTAAAATCTGCATTTTAAAAAAAATGAATGGGAAAATAAATGTCTACAATGGCTATATAAGAAACAAGTCCTTATTTGTATTATAAATATTGCGTTAATGAATTGACAGAGTTGTTTTTTTTTTGTTTTCTTTCCAAAACAAAATGGAATTAGAATGATTAGGTAACCAAAGACATTTTGAATAAAATGTCTACCTAGATCATGATGTGAAAATAGTGCTAAACAGTAGCACCATACATACATAGCGGAATACTTTACAATACTGCTAAACAGTATTGCTAAAGCTTCTTTCACACAGTGGTATGACAGCAGATTGGAACATCTGTAACTGTAGCATTGCTATTTGCAGGTTATTGCAATTATTTCACTTTATTGTTGACATGAGTTGTATTTACTAGCACTCTACTGTCCTCTGAGATAGTCATGCTGTCACATACAGTGATGGAAATAATTATAAATATAATTTTATTTTAACAGTGAGCAATATCTAAAAGAAAATGGATCCAAAAACTGTATAAAATATAAGTTTACTTGCATTTTGCAGCGAGAAATTAGGTATTCGATGCCTCTAGCAAACAAGACTTAATACTTGGTGGCAAAACCCTTGTTGGCAAGCGCAGCAGTCAGATGTTTTTTGTAGCTGATGATGAGGTTTGTGCACGTCAGGAGGAATGTTGGTCCACTCCTCTTTGCAGATCATCTCTAAATCATTAAGATTTTGAAACGGTCACTTGGCAAATCGGACTTTCAGCTTTCTATAGGATTTAAGGTCTGGAGACTGGCTAGGCCGCTCCATGATCTTATTGTGCTTCTTTTTAAGCCGCTCCATTGTTGCTGTACGTTTTGGGTCATTGTCGTGTTGGAAGACCCAGCACCGACCCATTTTTAATGCCCTGGCGGAGGGAAGGAGGTTGCCACTCAGGATTGTACTGTACATGGCTCCATCTATTATCCCACTCATGCTAATACAATGTGATTGCCATTAAGGTAACTGCATTTTTTACTGCTATTCATAACCGTTTGCTATTTAGGACGTGTCTTGCCCCTAGGGGATGACTAAAGTTTTCTGAATCTGAATCTGCTAACCTCTGCTGCCGAGAAGAAAGAATCGTCAGATGTGATGGTGGTGGCATCGTCGTCCTGTAGCCGATGGGAGCTTTCCACGGTGGGTAGAATTAGCGTGCATTCACTCTCTATATAATACACAACAGAAATGCGACAAATTCAATAGACAGTTTTCAGTTTTCATGTACAGGAGTGAGAATATGTCATACTGTGTGTGTGTGTGTGTGTGTGTGTGTGCGTGTGTGTGCGTGTGTGTGCGTGTGTGTGTGTGTGTGTGAGAAAAGAAAACATATCCTACAAGTACCTAAGGTTCAAGTTAAATGTAGGATCAGTAGTATTCAGCTACAGTAATACACTGTAAAGGAAGTCAATAGGACGTTTTTATGGAAACAATAACACAAAAACGTATTAGTGAGTGTGTGAGTGAGAAATCACCAAGATCGGCCAGCAGGCTATCGGCTGGTATTGTGACGCCAAAGTCTTCCTGCAAATTATAAGCCCGATGAAGAAGGGACTCCAGCTTTTCTGCAAATTTTCGATTCCGTGCTTCGGGCTGTTACAGTCGAACACACAAACAACATAAAAAAAATTCTGTAGATGATGTCTTACTTAGGTAACTCAGCTTTTATAAATGACAATGGGTAATGTGGTGTTTGTGTGTATGCGCTGTGGGGGTGTTATTTGTTCAAAGCACTCCAGGGTTTCTCAGCTTGCCACAGAAGCACGTGAGCATCTTTATAATACGGACATGATGAAAAATATTAAGAAGAAATAACCACAGGGGACAGCACAGCAGCATGCGTGGAGTTTGCATGTTCTCCCCTTGTGGCATGTGTTTTTCCAGGTACTTTCAGTACATTCCAAATATTAACTTGTATCTCTAACTGTCCCTGTGTGTGTCTATATGCAAAGCCTTGGTGTCCTTTCTAAGTTGGTTCCTGCCTTAGGCCTATGCTGGGTGCTAGACCCTGGCTGCCCATAACCCCAAACAGGATGTAGGAATGGGAAACACACACCAGTGATCCCCACGTGTAAACGCTATACCAGGCAAGTACAAATAAATCTAAGGTCGGACGCAATGTCTCAGGCATCTGGGCTAGTGATTATACAATTTATTATTTTTACCATTACTGTCACTATAGCCCATTATAGAACTATACCTTGATATAGAAATGGATTCAGAAAACAAATACTTGAATAACTCCCCACCAACTTTCAGTGAAGTGCTCAGAATGTATGGGACAAACAGGACTTTGACTGGTCCTCCAAAAAAGCTAGATAAATGCGGACTGGGCAGGACTTTGTCTCACTAATGTCTCACAACCTTTTCTGCTAGGTCTAAATGATACAATATAAAATATATAACTTTATAATAACCACTGCATAAATAAAAAATACCTCACACCCATCATACCTTATAATTTGGTTAACTGAAGATTAACATTTGATTCAACACATTTAAATCAAGCTTTATTACCCCAGATGTTCAATTTGCACATGGACAGTGGTTTGTAAACAAAATAATTTGTGCTGCCTGTTGTCCTGGGTTCCATCCCAGGATTAAACGGCCTGGGTCCTCCCAGTGTCTGCAGACATGAATTAGGTCAATTGGTTACACTAAATCTATACACCAGCCTGAATATGTGACTACGTGTGCCAATTGCTTGTTACCTGCTGAGTGTTTTTCCTGGTAAAAACTTGTTTCTCAAATAACACGCTCATGCGATGAAAGTACAGTGGATTGCGGTTAATTGGACCACCAGTTAAAGTGACCAGCTGCTTATTCGGACCAAATCCTAAAGTACCGAAACAAATCTTATCATATGTGTAATTTTATTTGCTTATTTGGACCAAATTTCCGATTAAATCGGACCAAAGAACGTGAGATCGAATAAGAAATAGTATTATAATAATATCCGTGAAGAAACTCTTCGTCTCTGACCTCAAAGCTCCCGAGTTTCTCCCCAGCCCTCTACTGCCACCTACAGGTCTTTGCCTAATATTTCCATTGTCTACAGAAAAGAAGCCACAAGTCGCCACTTAGCCACAGCAAAAGCCCGTCAGATCACACTGGATAAGTTCTTCAAACGTTGACTGGAATTGAGTAAGAACTTGTTTTTTACAGTATTAGGCTTCGCATGCTGAGTATCTATACATTGTGTTGTAGATCGTTTCGAAAAACGTTTGCGTGGAAATCACACAATAAAGGTTTAATAAACATTTAATATGTTACATAAATTATACATATATATACATATATAAATAATAATTCCCATTATAAAATATCCCCTAATTTTTGGGAGCAGTGTAGATGCAATGTACCCTAAATTCCTTTTATTTATATGATATCAAATTCAGTTCAGTTCTAGTGCACGTATTCATTTCAGCTACAGAAAAGGAGCGACACGCCTTTTTAAATGCCATAATTAGTTAACATGATTAAGTGCTTTATCTGATTGTGTATAATGTATAATTACCTGACTAGGTATAATAATACAATTATGCCATTATGTTATTTGCCTTTTATCTGCCTATAAATTTACTCACTGCATTACCGTGACAAACAAATACACCCGCACGACTGTTGATACCTGACACGATCCTTTACACTTCGCATGTGCGAGGTGAGGTATGTGCAAATATTTCTTTTATTTAAGTCCCGGATCTGTCCAAACGAGAATTTCTGAAGTGAGGGTGTGCCTCGTGGACGCGTTTTTTCAAGGTCAGATACCGTGACTTGTTTAACACTGTGGCGGAGACTCAAAAGTGTGTAAAGTGTACGGGCAGTTTATTGCACCAACGCGCTCAAATAAAACTGACCTCAAAGAGCAAAACGGGGATTACGTTTCTGCGTGGTTTTGCGAAGTCACAACACTTACGTCAGGTGCAAACTGGCCATCAGGGAGTTTGGGGATTTTCTCAGGGGGCTGACGTATTTCCCTATCCTATCATTACACAGCTTATACCATTTGTGCACTTGATAACAGTACTTATTCAAGTGGTTATTCAAGTAGTCATGTAAACAGCATGTGCCATTTAAGTTCTAGAAATCAGATTAAGAAATCTGCTAAGAGAGCTGGAGTTTTTCTCAGCTGTTGGATTTCTTCCTTTACCAGTTCATTTATCCTTTCTCTGATATCAATTGGCTTTCTCGCATGCACACAAATGTCCTGGAGGTGACTAGTTGCCAGGTCTGCTTATTCTAAGCAACTTTGGCTTCATCTTTCTAGAAGGTCACTTACAAATAGTGGTAGTTGTGAATTGCAGGGTTTTGTAGTTTGTTTCTTTGTGTCTAGGTTCTTATTTGAGGATCAGGTTTCTGATCCTGATCCTCTATAGCCTATAATGTTTGATAGACAGTTGAGCAATTGAAATGATTTGTTAAATACTAACTCTATATCACACAAACACACAAGGAATCATACAAAGGAAACACTTCAATAGTTTTACATGTTAGCCTAACAATCGATGCAAGTATTCTGGTGGAATACAGTGTATATGCTTAACCTTTCTATCTCACCATGTAACTTCTGCTTAGACGAAAATTGCAAAGATGCTCCGTTTCGTTATTGATGATGCAATTTTCACACGCAGAGCACTTCACTCCATTATGCAGCGATGACTGGGCACAAATAAACCACCCCGGAGAGCCAGAAACGCACATCCATACCCCATTAGATGTGACTTGCTCAAGTGTGATCCAAGTGGATTACCTCGATCAAGTGAAAGAGTGAAAGAAAGGGCAAGAGAGGTAAGATAGGCCTTTCATAATCTGATATGGGCTTCGGCCTCTCCATTAACACGCCTGTAATGACTCAATCCTGCACAGTAAGCGGCCTCCCGCTGCATCCTGCCAAGTGCAGCCCATTCAAATCCATATGATTTGATTATCAGTTGATGGCGTAGTGCAGAAAGCGCTGGAAGAGTGGCCCAGCGCCCTCCACTGCATGACAAAGCATGCTCAGATTGGGTTTCACCGACAAGCTGTAAAACAATATGGAGGAGCAACCGAAGCCATGTTGTGGTACAAAAGCAAGGCTTTGAAAAATTCCAGGAGAACGGTCGTAAGTTTTTGGTAGGGTGCCCATTCAAATACTAGTTTAATAGCTCCCTTGCAGTGCCAGGTGTGATCGGTGGTGATATTTATATAAACATGTTTTGCTTGATCATTTGGTGTTGGGATTCACGCTGCCATAGCTGCCAACAAATAAAACAAACTGACCTAATGAAATGCCTGCCATATTTTGTATTAAAGGAAAGTGGGGGCGAAAGCAGGAGTATTTTAAACCTAAAGAATTGTTAAGACAGTCCGTAGAGCGACAGGAGTCACGATATTTACGTTTTTCAATGTTAATTGCTGAAGTAAGTAGCGATAGAATTTTTTGAGACCATTCTGAGATATCGGCATCGGCTGATATCTGTGCTCACATGGCCGATATTCAAGAATAGTGGAGAAAAGACAGACTTTTATTTCCTGTGTTACAACTCTGATAAACTGGGACTACTGAGCAACTAAAAACAAAGAGATTTTCAGAGAACAGTGAGGACTGGACCATTTATGAGAAGATGAAGGGGTTTTTTTTGCAAGTATTTCAATAATTTTTCAAAATGTTCCCTCGTCTTCTTTCTGGGGGAACATTTTGAAAAATTACTGAAATACTTGCAAAAAAAAAACCCCTTCATGTGTAAACATCGTTTACACATTTTTATTTCTTAAAAAAGTTATAGGATTTTCCAATTAAGCAAATTATAATTTAATGTAAGCAATTTCGTGTGCCATTTATTATTATTAGTTTAATGGTTTACAAATATACTGCTCAGAAAAATTTGCCGATATTTCAAAATGAAATCTCCCATATTGAAAACCCCCCACATTTTTGAGAGCCGTCAGTCGACCGCTAATCGTAAGTAAATATAATCCGAAACATTGTGGAGAAAGATTCATACAGCAGCAAGATAATAACAAAAACACTGTGGGTATAACAATACACTCACAATTCAATTCAATTCAATTCACGATACTAGTTCATGATTCCATTTTCTTAAATACGCTTGTGAACAAAAAAAACCCACCCTTTATTCACGGTCCTATTAATACAAGCAAAAAGTACACCATATTTTGAACTGTTGTTCTTCAGAAATAAAAAAGAAAGTTTTTACTTAGTTATTTATGATACAGTAAAGCTACAACAGAGCATTTTATTTACACGGTTAATACTCTGTTTCTAGTCACCTCCTTTAATTTAATGGGACTACACTTTTTTCAAAAACGTATTCAACATTTTTTTACATCGCTTACTCTTCGGAAACAAGAAAATTGCATGAAAATTGAACTCAGTTTCGTGAATCGAAAACAATCGTGAGCAAAGTGTATTGCTGCACCCTTATTTGTCCCTAAACAAAATGCTTTTCCATTAAACTGGCTCTCCAGCCACGCGAGTAGACAATGTAAGCGATAAACAATGCATTTGCTAGTTTCTAAAAAAAATTAAGAAGCACAAAAGTCACAATAGTTCCTAGAACTGAACCTACTCAATGATAATGCTGTATTGTTACACCCTACTGCATGCCTGTATTTGTGTAAGGTTTAATAAATTGATTAAGCCAACAAATATCAAAATGTCTTCTGGTATCAGGATGTACGACGCCCATAATCATTTCCTGACGAATCCTCACAGCTCTTAGTGATAATGCAGGCATCCATAAATGATTCAAGGAAGGTCACTAATCAGGCCTGCATCTGCAAAATGAGAGAACAGCAGCTGCACATGGAACCACATTAAGTAGGTATGTCCCACATCTCACCCCCGAACAGAGAGGCTTTTCACACAGGCCCTGAATGACCTCGATTCCTGTGCCTCCAGCACTTCACCCAGCTGCATGTGTGGGGCATCGACAAGATGTTGCCCTCCGACACCGGAATGAGACCAAGCAGCAAACAGGAAGGATCCGAGGCCTGAAGAAACTGTTCTCACACCCAAAGAAGACAAAATAGGCTGTTCCGCATTCCGTGGCCTACAATATTTTAGAGCCATATCATATAATAAGAAAAGAATCAACAATGTTATAACATTTGAATGCTGATCATTCTCTTCGTGTTGAATTCTTTACAGCATGTGAATGCTGTTACCCGGTTATTTTAAGTCTTCTCATTCTCCATTGTCCTATCCACCATCTAGCTCATTGTTTTTCCTCTTTGTTCTTAGTCAGGTCAGGGTGTCATATTAATAATCTGACGTCATATTCGTTTGGATAAACCTAAGAAATGCTTTATGTCAACAACAATGTCACTTGTTGCCCGGTCTCCTTGTTGCTTCACAAAGACCTGTGCAAAAGACTTTTACCACTTTTACGTTTAGAAATAGAAAATGCTGCAATGACCAAGTATAACATACTCTCGATGGCTGGAGCCTAAAACTTGGATTTGCTCCTCCATAATCCTCTTTGTTACTAATCTTTATTTCTATCTTCGTGAGCTCTAGCGTATCTTGGCCCGTTCACCCTGTACCTCATCTGAAAAAGTGGCTTCATGGGTGCTACCTTTCCAAAAAAGACCATTCCTGATAAAGCTTCTTTGGACTGCTCAAGTCTAAGAGATGGTGACATTTATAAACAAGTTTTTTTTTAAATGTGTAATACATTTCCTTGCATTCTAATAAAAAATGACGGATAATTAATTATATATGATCATTAAACCAATGGTATATCTAAATTAAAGGTGGACTAAGCACAGTATTGTACATGAGCCAAATAATGGCTTTGTTTAATGCATAGAAAATAAAATATGCAACTGATCGCCCATTTACCTTTCACGGTTATACCGCACGATTGTTGGACCTTCAGATTCAGATGGCTGATCTTATATCCTCAAATACACCTTTGGCCAGAGGTTTACGATCAAGCCAAATTCAATTTCCAGTACTTGTGGGCACAAAGTATTTTTCATGACTAAAGCATAATTAGTATCACCGGACACTGGCACTTAAAAAAAAAAACACAGTCGTGTAATTGGATCCACAGTTATACCAATAACAACGATGACACTGGGACACTTGATAAGAGGGGAAACTAAGGGTAAACATTTGGCCAGTCGTATTTGTCCCCGAAAGCTGTTTGTAATTTTAGAGTGGGTGAGGAATGGAATGTCTCAGGGGTCCCCCAGGTGGGGGCAGCAGATCATAAACTATTCCAGGCAGAAAAGGAGAACAAATCGAAAGTCTCGCGTTCTAAGGCTGAATGTGCCAGCCTTGTGCCAAAAAGCGACGCTGAAGTTAAGGGCAGGGCTTCTCGTTTAGCATCAGCTACATTTACAAAGCTTAAGACATGTAAAGCTATTTTGGAAATTAATAAACGATTCTCGTGATCCCAAAAAGTGTCTCTGGGGTAAATAAAAAGAACAAAGTCCTTGGTGTTCTTTGCTGGTTCTGCCAGGCTCATAAAAGCAAACTTGTAATAAACCAGAGGCAGAGAGCACGAGAGGGGAAAAAAACAAGGTGTTTGTTTCACAGGCTGAGTTAATTTGCAGGCCTGAAGTGAGTCGTCTTGGAGCACAGAGCACACCCTTGTTGCAATTAAAGCCACTGGAAATATTTTCTCAGGGTGGCCAGGCTTTGGCCAGGCGCTTCTCAGCTGCTGAGGGGCCCTCACCTTGCTTCACCAGTGAGCTCAGCGAGAAATTTCAAGATGTGGAATTTGGCCGGGGCAGAGGGGTCAACTCAACCCCCCCCCACTATATCCTTCTCTTCCAGAAGTGGAAGAAACTTTAACAACTGCCTACAGTGAGGGAGCTTAGAAGCCATGCAGCAGTCCCTAAGACATCTTCAGCTCCACAGCAGTGCTACGAAGGTTTAGATCTCTTGAGATTTCTTTTAGCATTTAGATATAAATGGTTTTCCAATTACAGCTGATAAAAGTAGTCATAGCCACAAACCGGGAGATACGACTATATGATATCAGTACTGCGACACATGAACACTAGCGTTGTGGTGATCATCAGATACCACTTCCTAGATTTCATTAATTCAGGATTAAAAAAATAGTTATCTGACGATCATGGCTCAGCTGTCCCATTGCTTCTTTGTTCAAACCTCAAATTACATCTCGCTGAATATTGCTTGAAAGGCCTTCTAGTTTTGGGATCTATTTTTGCGATAAAGGCAGTGACAAAGAGAGACAGAATGAAAGAGAGAGAGAGAGAGAGAGAGAGAGAGAAAGAGAGAGAAAGCTGGTCGCTCTGAATGTAATCCAGCGAAATGCAATTAAGCCTCCCTGCATATTTGGAAATCCACCAACTCAGCAGCGCCAAACAGCCTGAAACTGGAATAAATTTGTCCGTGCACTTAAGGAAAATCTTGAACTCCTACTGGTCGGAGCACCGCTGACGGCTCATGTTGCACAGCGTCACACAATGGCACTGGAAATATGCTTCAGTATTTCAGCTATCAGACCGACAAAGAGACAACACGTCCTGATAACCGACAGAACCTGTCAAAAACGCAGTGGAACCTGAAATGGAGAGCAGAAGGCCTTGCAGAGACAAAATCAAAAAGACTTAACATCAAGTCGAATAGCCAACTGTCCACTGACAATATATTGTTTTAAAAATATAAAGTATATATTGCTATTTCACTAATTCAGCTTTCATTTTTTAATCATGTTGTAAAACAGTTTTCCCTCCTAATAAAATGTGGGTTATTCATATATCGTGTATCTACTGTACTTTCTTTAAATTCTCATTCATTCATTTTGCTCTTTATGCGAGTTATTTTTAATATTTTTCTTTATAAGTGTTAATAAAGACATATTAAATAGAATTTACGTTATTCTTTTTTAGGCACCATGCCCAATAACGAATTTTTTACTGAATACTGAAATCTCAATTTTATATTAATTCACAGGAACTGCATTTTCCTGCATTTGATCATTTTGGAATTTGCATTAAACAGAAAATCGCTTCCTGTTTTATCTTGCACATTACATTCCTAGCTGTACACTCTCTAAATCAAGCCTAAAAGTCAAATATTTCAATCATGAGTGAAAGAAATGACATTTTCCTATGTACACTTTGACCTTAACTTCACTGGTTTCATAGTTTATAAACTTCAAGTGTAGTTTTCTTAATTTAATCAACTTGGAAAGTCAAAAAAACAGTACAGCCCCATCAATTTTTTTCATTTACTGATGATTATTAATTATTTATTATTATTACTATTATTATTATTATCTTCTGCATAATAATATCTATTTGAATAGTAGCACCTTTACAGGTAGGGAAATACAGTATATAATTACATGTGAACAGCAATAATTACTTTAAAACACTTTTTAAACACTTGTTTTAAAGGATAAAGCTTTTCCAATATGAAAATCACTAACATAACCTGAAAATCAACAAGATCTTTACATCCTGCAAGCCTATTAGTCTTATTCAATTAATCTGTTTGGATGTGCTATGTGGACCAAGTGACAATACCACATTGGCTTAAGAAACTCATGGGAATGGCTTAAAATGAACTCATTAGCCAAACCTACAGCCACAATATAAAACCCAGCCTCATGGCGACAGAAAGGACACCCAAAACACACACCACTAGAGCCAAGAAAACCAAAGTGCACCAAATGGGTGCTGTTTGCATTCTAGTTTCCACATGCCACCCAAACACTCTGAAACATGTCCAAATGGGTACAACAAGACACTGTGGCTCTTACAATCTTATAGAATTGAAACAGAGTTATTATCTCTGATTTCTGGTTATAGACAAGTACTAACAGTTGTTTATAAGGCTGTTTTAGTCTCTGTAAAACTAAGAAACACCAGGAACTGCACTAAACCAGTAAAATACATTCCAAGAAACACTTTCAAAAGCTTTTTTTGTGTGTAAGACTGATTTGAATGACAAATGAGTTTTAGGCCAGCATGGACTGGCTATTTCCAGCTCAATCCCAGTCTAAAAGGCAGCCGATTCACAAAAAAAAAACTGAACCTCTTCCAAGTTAAATCAAATCAAGTCCATTATCCCGATACAAAGGGTTCAGAAATAAAGGCAAAAAACTGTCAAATCAGATAACTGATGAAAATGCGGGATCCAACATCTGGCAGTTTCAAGTCAAAACTGATTCATTTGTGCTCAGCATTCAAGACAAAACAAAGATTTCCTTGACATAGAAACCGTTTTAAAAATGTGCAAAAGTCCACTTTATTGGAGCTTTATACTGACCATAAAACAACGTACATTTAGAATCCAAATCAATGTGGAGCAGAGCTGACCTGAAGGGATCTAACAGCAACGCGTTGGTCAGGAACCAATAAGGGATATAGATATCTCAGACTAGCGGGTGAATCAGAGAGTGATTAACGTACAAGAACAGATCTTAATGCCTAAATTCCATACATTCAGTCCTGCTCTGTACTCTTCAAAATAAAGGAACCAGAAAAGTTTGTTTAAACCATAAAATGAAAAATATATATTTAATTCATTCCAATGTAATCGTGGTATTTAGTATAGTGTTAAAAAACAAAATGGTTCATTGAGTATCCTTTGGTTCTATGTTCTCAACAGGCACAGAAGATGCTTTCCCCATAGTTTCTAATGAGAACCAATATCTAGTTCAGGAATCGTCTGAAAGATCCTTTGCACATCAATACGGTTCATCATCAAGAACTCCCAAAGGGGTTCTTGTTGACTGCACACCTACGATCCTCTGTTCCTCCCCTTCCGTTTCTTTCTGGAGCATTTAAAATGACATTTTAAGAGTGCAGAACCTGTACTGGCAACTTATTTTAGGAGCACAGATCAGGAGAACAACCTTAACTGGACCAAATGTTTTATGGGACAGAATATTAGACAGAATATTACAGGTTTCTTTGATGACCCCTTAATATTGTTATTCTGGGTGGAACCATTTCTAGTCCGTTGCATATTAAAATGGTCTTTCGACATTTTCCCAATCCTAAAGTATTCTTCTTGGCTACCCCATTTTGCAAAGCGCCCATCTCAAGACTTATCATTGTAGGAATGTGAAATACAGATAAAAAAAGACCAGGACCAGTTATGAACCAGACTTGGTCGGGATCATGAGCAGTGGGTGTCATGGGACAGTTTAAGTCAGCATAGTTTCGGGTGTAGAGGTTTCTTTAAGGTCGGTAAGTCAGAGTGGAGAAATATTAATGTAAATAATCAACCTTGTATCTCATGATAGTTTTTTAACATCTCTGATGATTTCCTGCTGATGATCTGTCTTCTCATAAAAGTTTTACAAAATGCTTCTTTAACAACTTTACAATCCTTCTTTAACTTCATCATCTTCTTCTTCTTCTTCTTCTTCTTATTATTATTATTATTGTTATTATTAATAACAATAATAATAATAATATTTTGCCTTTATTTATGAAACAATGACTTGAATGGATCAATAGCAATGTGATTCTGGGACAGCCTGAATCAGGAATTATGAATGATGATTTTTCCACACTCTGGTTTTTATAGGATGGTTATTATAAAAGGAATCAATTCTGTGCTCCTTAAAATTGGTCTCCAACAACGGGTTGTCTTGGTTTTGTTTTAAAAGTAGAAAATGTCAAAAGAACCAATGGCCAATCTAAAATATCCCTTGTTATTTTAGGAGTGCAGATGAAGGGGAACTAGTGGAGGTTCTTCGTGGAACCCTAATGGTTCCTGGACCAAGAGCAACGCGTTTTATGGACCAGTAAAGCATGTGTATGGAAATGTCTCAGGCTAGTCTGAGTTCAGTGTGTGTAAGTGGTATTATTAGTGCTCTGAGTAATAATGAGTAAGTAATTACCAGGTTCTGCCAGGAGTGAAAGGCTGAAAATCAGCAGCAGGGAGACGGTCAGGAGGCGCTCAGCCCCGCGGTAGTAAGATCCCGTTTGCCCCATGCCCATCCATCCAGCGCGATGACGAGCGACACGAGGACTCTGCGCCCAAACAAACTGCTGCAAAACCTGCCTTCCTCTTCTACCTTTCAGCTCAAAGCCACATTCAAATGAGCCACGATGCGTAAAAACAACAAGGAAAAAATAAGTCCCGTAAGAGAAAGAGCACTTTTCCCGCGGCTCGAGCGCCCGTTCAGTTTGCTCAAATAACCGTCCCCCGATGTTTAGTCCGAGAGAGGTAAAGCTCAGTCCGCACGACAGACACAAACACAACGCATTTACCCTCCACACGGGAAATCTATCCTCTTTCCCCCTCCGCCCTCCAGACTTTTCCCAAGTGATCGATAGTGATTCAGCCTACCGTGGGGTTTAGCGGAAAGCCCGCCCCCGGGCAGCACCACACGCCCGCCGTATTACAACCACGGGCATCTCTCATTCACCGATTCGACTCTTTAAAAAGAGCCGATGCTTTGATTCATTTGATTCAAATCCCTGCTCAGAAACATAATGGGAATGAAGGCTGTGCATTAAAATAGAAAAGAATGAAATAAAAATACCAACGTCAAATAGGTCATTAGGATAATATAATTAATTAAATTATATAATTAAAATATTAGTGATCCAAATAAAAGCAGGTGAAATAAAAGAAAGGTGAAGGTTACTGAATAAAAGTAATCATTCATATAAAAAGGAGCAGGCTTATTGACATTATTTCACCATCTTTAAATTTCCATCTAATATCATCCAGTTAATCTAGCCGTGCCCACTTCACAACTCTGGGCGCAAGGGCAGGAACAACCCTATACGGTGCGCCACTTTAGAGACACCAATTAATTTAACACGCATGTCTTTGGACTGTGGGGGGAAACCAGAGTAAACCCACGCAGACACGGGGAGGACATGCAGACTCCACACAGAAAGGACCCAGACTATTCCACTCTAGGATTGAACCCGGGACCTTCTTGCTATGAGGCAGCGGTGCTACCCACCGAGGCACGTGGCTGCCCCCATCTTTAGATTTAAGCACTATTTTCTTTTAAACCAACGCACAGTTTAACTGAACCTACAGACACAGGCAGGTGTATAATAGTTTTATGTGTGTATTTACAAATTTACTAAAAATAACAAACTGCTTCTCCATGTACAATGTAGCTAAAGAGAACATAGCCCAGGACAGTGACAGCCTAATATTTAAGGTAGTGGACTATGAACCATGCAGGTCCCAGTTTCAAATTCCAACTGTCCCACTGCTGGGTCATTGAGGAAGACCCTTCATTTACAGGTGATTGCTCTGGATTAGGACATTTGCTAAATGACTTAAATGTAAGTGTAACCACCTCAGCTAGCACTACCGGGTTTGTGTTTATACACTGACGGTAATCCACCAGTTTCATATTCATATAATATTTGCTTTTAAGCAAAAAAGCAGAAACAAATGTAACCGAATCCACTTTATTACTTATAGCACAATAGCAATTTAGATTCAGTGTAATGTGTTATATGCACAGCTCAATACTATTTGATGTCAAACCACAATGTCTGAAAATACAGAGAGGTGCACATGAAGTAGCTGTTAATTCAATTATGTGTACAATAAGTACAACATTACTCAAATAACTTCAAACATCTCCAACAGGCACGGTAAGTACATTATTAAATATCTAACTGTAATTAATTTTCTGATTCAGACGCCATTAAAAACTCAAATCTAATCTAAGTTACAAATGACTTGGTTTTATGAAGTATAACTATATTATAATCCATGCCATTTTAATCATGATCGATGCTTCTTTTTATGGTGTATTAAGGTCTAATACACAACATGTTTAAACGCAGTATGCATCCAACACTTGCATAACTACTGTAGGCTGCTAAGCAGCTATTTTTAGCCAGCTCGGATGGGATTTCAAGGCAGAAATTGGTGTGCAGAAGAAAATCTTGCGATTCATTTATGTGTGAATCGACTCCTCTGGCTCAAATAAGAGCCGTTTAAAAGATCCGAATCATTCAGGCATCACTAAGAGGAAACTCGTTCAAAAGAGCAAAAGAGAGAAGACTTTTCTTTTTGCTTTTTCTTTTAGTTTTGCAGAATACATTTGTTAAAAGTATTCGTTAATAACTAAATTCATGTCATTGTAGTGTAATAAACTATTTAATTTGAATTAGAACTATATATAAATTATTTATATGTCATACTTTATACATATATATATATATAATATCCAATAAGAGGATATGGATATGTGTATAAAAACTGAATGTATAATTAACAAGAAATAAATAAGTAAATTAAAAAATCTAAAATAAAAAAGTACATAAAATCTCTTTTAACATTGTATTCAAATCAAATATAATAAACAAGTGTAAAAAATGTAATATGTGTATTCACAAGAGCCAGAATGTCAGTTAATGTTGATCGATATAACAATACAAATCAATATAGTGAATTCTAAGTGAATAGAAACACAATTTAGGCGAAGCACAGAAAAGATCACCTGCGTCATTCTTCGTTTTGAATGAAATTCACAAGTTCTACACAAATCCTTTAAGACATTTAATTGCATTTATTTCTCCTGAAACCAAAGAGACATACACAAAGCTACACACAGACTGTCATATATGTACACAACTCTGTCCTTTATCTGTGATTTGTTCATTTTCTCTAGCAAGTGTAACAGCAGCATCCAGAAGAGGAGCAAAACAGACCCAGTCAAAATGATGTTCGAATTGGTTTATTGGTCCATTTGCTTGTCTCCTATACCCTTCTGACGTACTGAAGGATGCTTATGTAGCCAATGTCTGTAAGTCCGAGTGTCTGTCAATGTCTCAGCTTAGAAATATGGCTTAGATCTGAAATATTTTTAACTTCAGTGCAAAGACATAAACAATGTAGCTAAAAGTTTGAGAAGACTTTCTATATTTTGAAACATGGCCGTGTGGTTGGTCAGTGAGGATGGACAATAGAGCTTGGCTCACAGTTGGCAATATAATTCATTTCAAAGTTGTCTGCTGGACTTAAGGTAAGCTTTGCGCAAGACGGCTCATTCAAAGTTGGCAAACAATCTCTTAATGGATTTAGTTCAAGAAGCTCAGGGCACAAAGTTGCTGAATTGTCTTTTTTTGCAAGCAAAACTTCTGAAAATTATGAAGGTGTGTCTATGGAGTCTCTGTGGATTTAAGCTTAACGTTATGAACCTCTTAGCAGGTTTTGTGGTTTTGTGACAGAAATACCATAGAAGGGATGTAGACGTACTTTCACACAAATTGCATGACATTGACTTGTATCACAAAAGCGGTCTACCATTTTTGTCGTAAAGAGAATAAGCTCTGTTACTGTGACCGTCTATCTGAGTACTGGGAATCACCCTATTAACAATGCATTAATATGGCCATTGTATCAAAAAACAGCCAAAATTGGATCAGTGCATCCCTATATGTTATGCAGCTAATTCTCACGTTTCACAAAGATAACATGCAAAGGAAGTGCAAAGCTTTGGAGTGATTATTATTCTAATCCTCTTTGCCCCGATGGCTTGAAGGGCTTTTTAAAATTCTTCTCAGCCGTTGGTGAAAAGAACTCTCTCCCAGCACCCAAAATAATACCAAACAAACACAGGCTCTAGTCTGCTATGACTTATTTAGTGGATTATCTAGAACTGACCACAATCTGAAACAGTAAAACTTCTTAAATACTGTGCGATTCATTGGTTTCTGCTGCCACACAGAAATTATTTATTATAGAAATTAAATATTTGGACTAAATATTTGGGTTCTGTGAGGCGAAAATGACATGGTTTACATAGGGAGTTAATTGCTTATTGATTGAATTGGCTCAGGGATCAAACAGTCTTTGTCTTGTCTTGAAGAGAGGTCAGCTACCGGTTGCTCTCTTGACCTTCCATGCTCTTCCAATTTTATGAATCCTCGGTTTTATGAAACCTTGGTGGCCAATGTGATTTCTTCACAGAGGAGATCCCATTATTCTAAGAAGATCATTGTTAAGCATTGAAAATCATCTGACTTAATCAGTGTGATCTTCTCTTGCCTCTGAGTTAGCTGAATATTTTTTCAGAATGTATCAATATAGTCTTAAGGCCATAATTGTTTTTTTTCTATCTTTGTAGAGATCTATGAGTTCCATGTAGTGCATGTGTTAACATCCTTTCATTATAAAATTACGTCTACGATGCTCACAAAAACTTCAGAACAAATATGAAGCAATTAAAAAAAGAAGCATTTGATTTTACTTAATTAAACAAGATCATCCAAAGAATGTTGTTTGATTCTGCAAATGAGATGCAAACTCAATTATGGTGATTGAGTAGTAAGTGGGGTGAACAGAAGCATGTAAAACTAAACCAGAGTGCCCCCACATTGACTGGTCAGTAAAGTGGATGATCACCCAAGAGTGCCAAAATACCCTGACAGTGATGGGGCATGAACAGGACGAGATTGTCCAGCAGTTCTTGTTGGATCCTCTCCATATTCATCTTGAAATATCCCCTCATTTTTGTGAGCAGTTTATTATTGAGCACTTTAGAATTCTCGAATAACAGACTGTAGTCCATCTATTTTTCTACATACATTGTTTGTCTCCTTTACTCTGCTCTCTAATGGTCAGGACCACCAGCACCAGCACAGGACCAGTGACACTGATGAGATGGTGATGTGTTTGAGTGTGGTTTAAAACCTCCAGCAGCACTGCTGTGTCTGATCCACTCGTATCAGCACAACACACACTTACACACAATAACACATTACGCATAAATCAGTGTGCTTTACCAATGATAAAGGTCACTGCCCGAGGAGAGCTACTGGTTACGATAGAAAGTTACGGAATAAAAATGTTAAATGCTTAATCAGGAATTTGAATAGCAGTAGACAGACTGTAGCAATAATCCTTGTTTGCACATAAAGGTCAGCTGTAGCTAAATAAATTCAAATAAATAAGAGGTAATGCTTAATTATTAGTGTCACCAATTACATTAGAGAGCAGTGATTGCTTAAAAGCCTTATTGCAGGAGCTACAAAGGACCGCAGAGATGACCTGTGTGAAGAAAACACATTCACCTAGTTACACCCTGATCATATGAATCATAAAATTGCCTTGTGATTTGTGCACACGAGGTCAAGAGAGCAACAGGTAATCAGCCTCTATTCAGGCCAGGACAAAGACTCTGATTGAACCCTATAATGTGCTATATGACCAATCAATACCCACCTCACACTGTATGAACACCATGTTATTTCTGACCCAAACAAAACACACAAATTATTTATGTAAAGCTGACAAATTGAAATAGAAATTTTATTTCTAGTTTAGCCATAGACTAGTAAGTAATTCTGGTTTAACCAGCTACATAAAGGGAACTCTTTTGTAGATTAACCTAACGCTAAGTTTTATATATGAATTCTTGGCAACCATGCTCACTACCAAGCTGCTTTCATGCAACTTGAAATTTTCATAGCAAAATAAGCAAATGGGCAAAATAAAAGCACAACACAACACCAAAGTAAACAACAGTTGCACAATTCAGCCTGACAAAATCGAGTCTTGTGTATGAACAAAGGGAGTTTGTTAGGAACTGTGCCTTCCAACCTGTTTGAGTACACAAATGTAGCACAAAAGTAAACAACAGTTACATAATTCAGCCTGCCAGTGGTCTGCCAGCATGATGTCTATTTTAATGTTGAATATGAATATGTTGATTTCAGTTGAAAAGTATTTTATTTTGTTGCAGTGGTGGTGCAACTGGTCTATTGATCAGAGGTTTAAAAGTCCCAGTATGGACAAACTGGTTAATGTTCACGTAGGTGGATAAGCTAACCCTGATAACCCTGGTCAAGCTAGCAGTTTTGTATAAATTATCACAATGACTGCAGGGAATACCTTTTAATATAACAGTCAGTACTGTGCAGAAGTCTTAGGCCACCATTCCATTTTATGTTTAAGCAATGTTATGATAACCGTATATAACATAAAACATTGGACCCCAAAATGTCACATTTCAAACTTGGATTTGTCACTCCTTAATACTCGTCTCCATGGATATGCATTACATTCATTGTGAGCTTTAGCATACTTTAGCCTTTTCAAATGTTTGCCTTCTGAAAAAAATGATTTCTTGGCTGCTACCCTTCCAAAAAGATCAATCCTGATCAAGCTGCTTCAGACTGTTGAAGGGTCAACTTGGTATATCAATGAAGCTATGCCATCGAGGGGAAAAAATGCATTGCTTTTGCTACGACATACTAATTTACATAAATTATTTTATATATACTGGTCACAAAAATGAGTAGATATTTCAAAAGGAAATTAGCATTTGGGATGCAATGATTATAGCTCATAGCCCCATAGATGCTCATGTTCGACAGGTTTTAACACCACCTGCGTAAAATGTTCAAGGACTTCCTGTCTGCACGGGTTCTCAATGGGGACCCATATTCCCCATCTCTTTTATAGGCTAGAGTGGCCACTCTTGTGTGTACCCCTGATATCCCCTTACATGGCAACATCTGGGAGCTTCAACAGAATGATAAGTTCTACAATCCGAAGATTGGAAGACTGGAAGAGTAGCAGCAAAAGAATTCAGAAGGGAAACTGTGAAAAGGCTACGATATGCTGAAGCTCACAGTGATTTTAATAAATATCAGTGGGAAAGAATATTACTAATCTAGTGACGAATCTAACAAATCTAATGGTGACCTAAGGCTTTTGAACAGTACTGCATGTTTGATTAGTTATCCCAGATTGATTAATATGCAATGCATTTCACCTTCTGTCCTTCTTTGCAGTGAAACAACCCTGATTTGAATTGAACGTTCGTTTCAAAGTAGCCTAGCAGTGAATGGCGGTTCACAAGGCTGTGTAATGTGTTAGCACTGTTGTTAGTCCATTTCCTGTATTACTCACTGACTCGATGTGAGCATCTCACCCAGGCCAAGAAGGCATCGGATAGCGGCAGATTAGGCCGCAGGAACATGGAACAGAGTCTGGCTGCATTGTGTCAGAGTGAATGTGGCAGGGACCACCCGAGGTCGTGTTTCCGTAACTTATGAACTCCCATGTAGATACACGTCTTCTACACATTGTCGTGGTTCTTATCAATCAGACCCAGGTTATCTTTGACTGGTTGCACTCCGAGCCACTGGCACACAGGCTCTTTTCATCAGGATGCACTACACAAAGCTGCTGTGTAGCCTTCCTTCTCCCTAAGCACCTTCCAAGGAAAACAAGCGAGCCCTTATTCAGTACCATCCATTTTAATTAAAAAGCGAGTCGGACATCAGAAGATGCTCTGCTGTATCAAATGTGGTGGGGCCAAAGCTGGGCCGAGTGTTGTGTTCGCTGTCCTCTGACCTTGTTTCCCCATTCCCAGCCATCTGTTTTGGCTCCTGCCGTCAAAAGCTTCTTTGGTGGCAGGCTGGCATGGCCTCGCCCCCTTTTTCTGCTTCCTTCATGCTTAAGGGACATTCAATCTTGTGTCTGATACAGACTGCTCCATGACACCTTCAGACAACAGTGCCATTGTGCTTGAGCTGGGTTTCCCTGGAAGGGAATGCAAAACTAGTTATACGCAGATGGACACACATGGACACACACACACACCGAGAGAAATACAGTATACACATGCACATGTACATTGCCGAACTAAGGAAGACAAATGCACAAGTACACAAGACAATCTTTTAAACTTCTTCTGGTGTTAAAATATGAACACACAAATAAACACATTCCAAGCTGGGTAATGTGATGACATGAGAGTTGAGAGCCTCTGGCTTGTCATGTGCAAGCACAGTCCCATGTAATGTCCCGCGGATGCACGCGCATTCTGTCTTTGCGGGGACTTCCCATCGAAAATAGTCCAGCCAAAAATGTCACCCTGTAGGCAGCATCCTGTGAGCACTGATGGAGGATTAGAGACGTAAACTGTGCAACAACGGACGACTGAGCTACTTTGTCTGACTATACAGCTACAAGGAACGTCTGTAATAAAGTGGACAGGGCATTAACAGTGTTTTACAACTCCAGCGGCACTACTGTGTCTGATCCAATTGTACCAGCTGAACACACACTAACGCACCACCAGCACAACAGTGTCACTGCAGTGCTAAGAATGACCCATCACTCAAATAGTACCTGATTGAAGGGAGGGGTCCTGCTTAGAAAACAGAGTAAAAAGGACTAGCAAAGTGTGCAAAGAAACAGATGGACTACAGTCTGTTATTGTAGAACTACAAAGTGTAGTGACCACTAGAACTAGGAGAACTAAAACAAAAAAAATAGCAGAATGTAAACCGAAAAATATGGAATGGCTTTTGCACAGTACTATATGTATATTTTAAAATGTCCCCTCATTTTAGTGAGCAGTATATTTGGAGGTAGACAAAAACATACGGAATTTCGCATGGACTAGACAGGAAACGTGCAAAATTCCACACATACAGTAACCTTAGACAATGATTAACCTTGAATCTAACACTTCTGGACTGCACTGCTTTGTGTCTGTATGGAAATGACTTGCAATAAGTTATGGGAATAAGAGAAAACCCAATCACATAATATTATGAAGATATAAAACATTTAAAATGGCGTGGTACTGTAGTTCACCAATATATATTGAACTGAAGCATATAT
>JAUZST010059700.1:7669-23389 GCA_034779995.1 Parotocinclus haroldoi
CCCCCCCCCCCCCCCCCCCCCCCCCCCCCCCCCCCCCCCCCCCACCTGGAAAAATTAAATAAAGTTTCCCCGAGATTAACCATGATGAATAGTTTAGTATATGTTGTTAGAGTCAGCGTTGAAAAATACAGAAAGCGAAGTTTAGTTTTTAAGAGTTAACAAGGAGCAAATGAGCCCCGTTCGGTGGAATGACTTCGTTAAACGAGGAATGCATTTTGAATTTTTAAAAAAAGCTTTCCTGAGGAACAAAGCCCTGACGGCTGGACGGTCATAGCCTGCTAGTGAACCTGCTCTGTGCTCAGATTTCATCTCGATTCTGGCATTTCTCATTAAAGTCACCTCCTACCTTGCTGTGTGGCATCGTCCTGGTTAGGCTGGCACTCTCCCTCCCATACATGGCAGTACAGGTAGTTGAAGTAATAGCTTGACACGTTTGAGATGCTCTCAAACTGAAAGAGCTCGGCGTTAACCGAAAGCGTAGCTAGGATCGCGGAGAAAAGCGCAGAGAAACGAGCTACAGGCATCATAACCTCGGCAGAAGAGCGAGCACGAGAATAAAGCGTAAAATCGGTTAATTACGCCGATTCAGACTCTAACAGGAGCGGCTCATTAGTGTAGACAGAGCCACCCCCATGTCATATTTACATTAGTCAGTGCAGAGTGCCCAAAAACTGACGTCATTTCCGTCCTTCTTGAGCACAGGATCAACGCCAGCACGAGATCATTCTGGTACCCCAAAAGAGGCATGATTATACTGTACTACACCACACTCGCTGGCCACTTTATTAGGAACACCTGTTCTACACGTCTATTCAGCCATCACGTGGCATCATTTCTTCCCTGCTTTTCTTATGTGGTCATCTTGTCAAGGACGAGCTTCACTCAACAGGCTTTGAACTTTCTTGGCGATGATTCTGGTTTTGGTTTCACATTAATTCAGAAAAGAATGCAGGCTTGACAGCCTATATAAAAGCTACTTTAAAACTTCATTATGAACCTGGTACTTTATTGCAGACCACGTGGTTACAATAGCTTTGGGATATTTTGATTGTGGTTGGGGAAGAACCATATTTGGAAAATAGTTGGTCGGTTACCTTTCGGTGATTGTGTTACGTTATGTTACTTGTATGTATGTAGGTGTGTTGTGAAATGAGGTCTATTGCTGTGCTTTTGTTGTATTTAATTTGAATCCAAATAAATTATTCGCATAAAAAACCACAAACTAGGGGACATTTCGTTTGGAAGCATTTTTTAAGATCAGTATAATATGTAGGTCTTATTTCATAACCAGTTTGAAGTTGGTACATGATTACCTTACAGACCTTACATTTTTGCTGACCTTCTGTCAGTGTTTAGTTCAACTGTCTTTGGTGACTTCCCACATATATCTCTTTGTCTTCCAATCAAGAAAGGCAGCAAAGTTCTTAACCCTTGTCCTCAGCAATTAGGAGCCAATACCACTCCAGATTTTACTTTTCTTATACTGACCTTTGTCGCCACATCAGCCTAACATACTTCACACAGTATTGTTTGTGAGCAGTGTACATCAAAACGAGTGCCACCTCCACTCCTTTTCACCTACCTCCATCAGTATCTCCTACACATTCTTCCCTTTCCATTTTATAGCACAGCTCTCCACTCCCTCTTGGTTAAATGGTGACAATTCAGCATCATACACCAACACACCCCAACAATACTCTGCAGGCAAAGTTCCTCCTAAATTCCTGACCCAATCAGCCATCATCACCCTTGTGCTTAGGCCCATAATTTAATAACTGAAGTTTAATGTTGCTGTTCTGTTTGTCTCCACATGGTTTTACTGGGCTGTTGACCTGAGTCTCATTTCAGTGTACTACATTTTCCCACAATTTCACAAAAAACCTATTATTAGGACATCTTTCTGGAACTGCACATTCTGGTCAGTGTAATCATAACGCAGTTATATTCTAATCCTGCCAAGAGCAATAAGGTTTAACAACACTACAAGCCTTGGCCTTTGTTCATCATGACTACACTATCCTAACCCAAATATTAGCTCTCCAGCCACAAACTAGGGAAGGGGTTTAATTAGCAGATAATTCAAAACGAAATATCCCCCAGTATACAACCTTAAGCAGTTTACCAAGGCAAACTCATCCTAAAGAAACTGGACCACGTTTTGACATTTGGATGGGCAGGATTGCAAAAAAAGTGAAGTCACTACACATCCCTATGAAACTGAAAATGCTTTGTGCAAAAACAGGGCCCAGCTTCACTGTAAATGCATTAATAAAGCAGGAAACGTGCATGTGCAACCCATTGACCCAAATAACCACAATTTCCAGGGTTCATAGTCAATTTTATTTTCCAAACATGAACAATGATTAAAGTTCATAAAACCCTTGTAGAGCTGAAGCCACACCGTGGTCCTAACGAACAGGTGATGATGGGAAGAATTCTAGGCCAACAGCAACTGGAGGAAAGTAGAGAGAACAGTGAGTGCTGTGACAAGTTAAAAATGGCCAAAACAATTCATTTGTGAGCCTCAGATAGAATGGAACGGTAAAGGGTTATAATCAGCAGATTCATTTGGCAGAATCTCTTCTTCATAGGCTGCATGAAAGTCAGTACAAGATCAAGCGGCTGGGTGAGGCGGCGTGAGCTAAAGTCTACCATGGATACTCCATGCATGCTGTGCTTGGGTGGCCCTCATCAAGCTTCCCCTGACACATGCTAGGTTGTGCCTATACATCAGGAATCATTTTATTTGACACGTGGCGGGCTAGCAAACTGCCGGAGCACCACCCACAAATCCTTTCAAATTGTTCTTGCATGGTCACAGCCTTGCTTGGGAAAGCAAACCAATTTGGCAACACCCAGTACCAAGCATTGCCCGACTACCTCACCCAGCTCCAAGTACAAGCAATTCTCACCTTAACTGGTCTTTCCACATGTCCTCTTCCAACACCATGCACCTAAATGAAACCGCATTTAGCAAGAGAATCCATAGGATTTGGTTCAAAAACAAAACCTGGGTTCATCAGCAAAAAGCTTTCCACATTGCGTGTTCAGGTCAGACATTTGTAAACCATCACCGAACCTTATTGTGGGTCATTTATTTAGAAGTCACACCAACCTTGATGAAACAGCCATGAGCAGGTCTGATCAGATGAATGTTTGTCCACCCAAAAGGCTTGCTTCCTGGGGAGTTAAAAGCACAAGTTGACTTTGCGTCACGTAGTAATTAAAATAAATAAAAAAAAACCTAATTTAAAAACCTACTCACCCTGCTGTTTCAGTTCAACAACCCATTCTGGTGAAGTCATTGGCCAGTCTCACCTGTCAGGAGTAGAGACCTGTTAGAATTAAAATTAACAATGAGGGGAAAAGGCATGATCTCATCAGACCAAATCAGCCAGAGCTAATATCCAATCTCCATGGTTAAGTCATTGGACGTCAAATCATCCCAATGGTCATGAAGCAAAACGTAGACAAGTGCAAGAACTTACTCTCAATGCACCCAAGGTAGGCAAACAACCCTACAAAAGGAAACGAACAAAAATTAAAACAAGCTCTCTGGTGTCCATGATTTCTTTGGTACAACAACCTAGATCAGTCATCAAGTCGGTGTCCTCAACAATATCAGAGACCTGATTCGAACTCATCCTTTCCAGAACACATGCAAAAGCGAAATAAAACCCAATGTGACATGCACGTACCTGGCATGCCATTGCACTAGCTGACCAACTTCCACACCATCCCAAAGCTGCAAGAGAGACCGCTTTAACAACAAGCAGCAGCAATGCAAAGAAATCCAGCTTCATCTGATACATCAGATAGGAGCGAAAGACAAAACGCATGGTTCTACATGGAAATTCTGCTGAACTATGCAATCATCACTTGTATCAGAAAAAGAAAGGAGGTTCGACCATGCAACTTACCTTCGGAGGTTCAGGAACCAAGTCGCTCCTGCAATAAATTAAACGAGCTTAAAATACAAGCGTGCAACCAAGTCACCCTACAAGCCAGTGCCGATACATCAGATAGGAGCGAAAGACAAAACGCATGGCTCTACATGGAAATTCTGCTGAACTATGCAATCATCACCTGTATCACTAGTTCCTGCAGAATATAAAAAACAAAGCACTTACCATCAGGGAGCTTTGTCGTCATGGGGCATATTGAGGGCATCTAGAGAAAGCAAAACTTCAGTGAATACTAACAACGACGACAGTTATTAAAACTAGCCCAGCATGCTGTTTCAGTACAAAGATGTCTTTCACTCTTATTCAGAGAGATTCCCATTGTTTTAAAACAATCATCATTAACAGTAAATCCCACAAAGAACTTTAAAAAAATGAAACATTTACCATCTCTCCATGGATGTCCTTCCATCCTGAAAGGAAAAGAAAGCATTACCTCAAGGAAATGAAAGTTGCTGGACTAAAATGAGCAAAGAGCACGCTTCAGACTATGGTTTGGTGGTTGCCATTTCATCAAGCTTGTGTCAAGAGTAGCAAATGAGTCATCACCAGACAAGATATAAAAGCCCCCTTTCAGCAAACAACACACCTTACACTGATGAACCAGACATCACCGGACAGGAACTGGTATCTTGTAGGCAGTGCAGCATTGCACTCCTTTCACAAGTGGACAAAAGGCATCTGGAGAGATGTTAACTGATGTCCTCTTGATAGCCACGCCAAGCCATTTGTAGGTGCAGGAACTCGTACAAAAGGACCGCTCCACCACGTCCCACAAGGGCCCAACAGGGCTCAATCCATTCCAGGCCTCTGAGACACAAAGTACACTGCTCACAAACATTATGGGATATGTCAAAGTCAATATGAAGCCATTGGGAAAAGCCCTTTGATTTTTCATTAAACAAGATCAGAAATGCAAATGAAATCAAAGAGTTGCTCAGTGACGCAAGTGAGACGCAAACACCATTATGATCGAGTAGCAAGTGACATTCAAGGGGATGAACAGAAGCATGTCAAACTGGTCGAGCGTGCCACAGTGAAAGTTCAGTAGGGCGTATGGTCACCCAAGACTGCCAAAACACACCGACAGCGATCGGGCATGGACAGGATCAGATTGTCCAGCGATTCTTGTGGGATACTCTGCCACTCCTGCTCCAGGGCAACTTCCAGCTCAACAGGTGTTGTGGGAGGCACTGGTCGGTTTGCCAGACGTCTTTCCAGTACGTCCCAAGCATGTTCAATGGGATTCAAGTCTGGAGAATTTGATGGCCAGTCCATGCGTTCGATTCCCGCCTCCTGAAGCATGTTGTTGACAAGATGAGCACGGTGGGGTCTGGCATTATCATCCATGAAGAGAAAGTTGTTTCCAACTGCCCCAGCATAGGGTACCACTATAGGCTGCAGGACCTCATCTCGGTATCTGACAGCAGTCAGCTGTCCATTTCTAATGACGTGGAGCTCAGTGCGCCCACCAATGCTGATGCCAGCCCAAACCAGTATTCCACCACTGGAGTAATCCCCTTCTTGCATTAAACTTGGATTCTCCGGTGTTCCTCTTTCACGCCAGATCAGGACACTATGATCATCAGGCAACAAACAGAACCGTGACTCACCAGAAAAGAGGACAGTTGACCACTCATCACGGGCCCAATGACGATGCTCATCGGCCCACCTTCTACGAGTTCTACGGTGTTCAGCAGATAGCGGAACGGACATTACTGGTCGCCGGGCATGCAGGCCAACACTCAGCCGATTTCGTATGGTCTGGGTGCATACCCGTCGTCCAGTGGCGGCAAGAAACTGTCCCTGCAGCTCTGTCGCATTGCTGCGCCTGCTCCTTGCCAAGAAAGTTAGGTAGCGGTCGTCTCTTGCTGTTGTGGCAGATGGACGACCCTGTCCTAGTCTTCTACGCACTGTTCCAGTCTCTTGAAAGCGATTCCACAGTCTGCTAATCACACTTTGGGATGTTCCAAGTGCTGTCGCCACAGTTGTCTGTGTTTGACCAGCTTCAAGACATCCTATGGCTCTCCAAGCTTCACATTCAGACAAATCGTGTTGCAGTGGCATTGCAAGGGCTGGGAAATTGCAGGATGTGCACTCGGGGGAATGTTCAGATACTCTAGCACTTGCAGCCGTCTATATTTGCATCTCATTTGCATTATAAAGCAACCAACTTCTGATTTTCTTGTTTGATAAAGATCAAATGCTTCTCACTAAGAACGTTGAAATATCCCCCAATTTGTGAGTAGTGTACATAAACCATTACTCATCACACTACTTGCAATACAATTTAAGACTCGTAAGAAGAAGCCTCAGAAACTAGTTTCAGAAATCACTTCTGTCCACTACTCTTATACATTGTTATTCATCACAGGCTTCGAAAGAAAACGTATTCAATTTAGACAAACCTCCAGCTACGCCCGTCAGTCACCTAGAGAACCTGCAAAACACAGAATCCATGTAACGTTGCCTCAAAGGTAATGCAAAGACAAGCAGACTTAGAAGCCTCAGAACATTTTTTCAGAAATCGCTTCTGTCCACTACTCTTATACAGTTATTCATCATAGGCTGATCGGTCCTAGGGCCATCTTTATCACGAGATCCTCCACAGATGTAACACTAAATGGCATACACAATCAAGAAACTAAAGCCATGCGCAGAAAGATTTTTAGACTAAACAAACTGCTAAATACAAGAACAAAGCCTGGCATGCCTCTTCCAACCAGTTACCCCCCCAATAGGATAGATGAGCACTGTTCAGACGGCACACGGGTGTAAACTGTACACCCATGTGAAGTTTTGACCTCGCGCAAGGTGTTGCAAAATCAAGGAAACGCCCACATTAACTTACACCCTCATGTATCCCTACGCAAGTGTGTATCAGCACTGGCTATACTACAGCAGTGCTACTAGTGAGGGAGCGAGGGGATTTCAAGTGCTGTATCCACACGACTAAGAAGACTACTGTGAAACTGACATAACACCATTCAATCGAATTACCACGTGACTGAGCACAAAAAAAAAGTCAATTGCAGAAAACAGTATAAAATTAGAATACCAGCACTAAACCATAGTTTTATTTCTGACTGTGTATATACATATACTATATACATGTAAGAAGCCACGAAACCAAAGTTCAGATAGGCAGGTCAGTTTGAACTCAAATTACATGAATGTTACAACTTTGCAGGATCTCGGTTTAGAAAGACCATAACCTCAAGTGGGACGATTTGGAAAGAAAACGAATCACACTTACTTAATCCGGATTAACCAACACTTCACTCCTGCACTTTCGATCTGCAGGAGAAACAGAAACGTTTAGCGGATCTGTGCGGCGTGGTGACCACGTGGCCTGAGTTAACGTGACTTCATCCACGAGCCACGCGCAGTCAGAAATGTTGGCATTCATCAACCTTTCTCAGATGTCCCTACCAACATTACTTTCCTCACATGCACGTGGCGGTGTAAAACAAATGGATTAAATTAAACAAAGCCAAACACTCGCTGACCAACTAGACCAGATAGCCAACAAACCAGCGTACTAATTAAAACTAGATCTTCATTGAAATGCTGCAAGTTGACGTGTTCTCAAAATATTTTATTTGAGAAACAGAAAAAAAGAATAAAAACAAAAAAAAAACAAAAAACAAAAAGCACTCCAAAATGAGTCGGCATTGTAAAGGAAAGCTAAAGGCTAGGCTAATCAGCCAAGCACGATTCCAAATTTGAAGACGACTAGGATGTACTATAAAAAGAGAAAAAGCACCGCATAAAAATTAACAAATAAATCTTAAGAAATACCTAAAATGACCAAAGACTAACTGGGTCACCAAACGGACACCCACACACTGACTCACCTCCTAAACATCAGCAAGCGATGAATGAGGCCGCATGAAAGGGCGCATTGGCTTTTATACCCAGTGCCGCAATGACTTGTGGGAAATTGGCGCGTAGCCATAAGAACACACCCAAGAGGTAGGATTGCCACTAGTTGGTGCTCTGTCTTTATCTTATAACAGTCCAGTAATCGAGAAGAAATATCGTTCGTATATCCTCCTGACTACCAGGTAAAAAATATTGTCCAATCACATTTGTTTTTAAATTCCGCAATATTTGTAAGGTAATTAAAATATTGGGAAAAAAAATTAAATAAAAAAAGTTTTTATTTTTAAGATATTATGTGTCCACTATAGTGGACATCGGAATTCCAGACATTGCCTGAAACTGAATTGGCAACCAAAAAATACCGAAAAAGTGAACACCAGAATGAGTTTAAAAGTCACATAACTCTCAACAGTCACTTTTGTTTTGTTGTGTTTATTTGGTATTATATTTCAAAAAGCAATTCCCCTTCTTGGAAACACACAGGAATACCTTGCACATCACATATGGTTTGCTTTTGCAGTCAGATCTGCGACACCTTGATGCATGTGTTTCGTTCACCATTTTTGGACGATGTATGGATCCATAGTGTCTCAGAGCTGCATTTGGCTGCGGTTTCCACTTTTGACGTGTGACTGTCATGCTGCCACTTGTGATTTCTGCTTAGGCCTGAGATATTAACTCTTCACCAAGGAGTTTGAAGTCAGTGAACTTCAGTGGTTTCTTCCCCAGTAACTCACAGACTTATTTTATACTGACAGAAACTCAACATTTGGTCAGCCAAGTCCACACCACCAATGTTGGCGTTGTACTCGGCAAGTGCCCTTGACACCTGGACAAACCTCTTCTTTCTTGGACCATCTTCTGCGTATCCTGAGGTTCAATGCTATAGGCAGAGGATGCCATGGCAACCACTTTATGACAGCAAGTTCAGGAGGGTCTTCAGCGAGGTTGGTAGTTGTAAAGAACCTGTCAAAAATCAGGTGGGTTCCTTGGGGAACAGACACTGCCAAATCAAGAACAGCTTGCTCTCAAATGCCCTTTCCTCCTGAATCTCTGAAGGTAGTCTTGCCCTAGTAGACCACAAAGTATAAGACCAGACCAGTTGCGGCCAAAACAAACACCTTCTATCCAGTTGGGTATGATTTGCCATACCATTTGCTCGTCAATGCACAGTTTTCCTGTTCTAGGCAGACTCAGACATCCGTTCTTTACTTTGGTTAAGAGAGGTCTGATTTTCCACAATAGATCACTTTTCTGTTTCTGCCTCAAAAACTGCATCTTGATTTTTTTTATCAGGAAACTTAATATCTGAGGTAATGTCTCCCTCAACATTTCATAATAAAATTCTCTCTGCTTATGAGAATGACTCCCTTTCTTGTCATTGAAAAAAAAAACAGAACAAAATGAAAGAAATAACTACAAATGTCCAATACAGATGACATTTTCAAAGGCCTAAATACTAAAATAGGGTTAAACTAATTCAAACAATGTTTTAATGTGTTGTTAAGAGACTTATAACATATGCACACAACATTTCAAGCCAAACTTTGCTCAGTAAAAAGTATTATGCACTTACTTTTCCTCTTCCCATAAAATGTGCTTGCACTGACAGATGCCATGTTTCTGTATGAGGAAGACAAAGGTACCAAAGCCCCACCCCTTCACATTTGGTATCATTGAAAAGCCCTAAATGTCCTCTTTAGATAGCAAAATAAGGTAATCCAGTAGTATGCAGTGGGTGGGAGATATTTAGGCGTACAGATGTCCTCCATATAGGAAATTTGAACTAATGGTAGTCAGGAGGATATGATAGGTATTTAGAAAATAAACTAACAAAGAGACAGACAGATAAAGAGGTAGCTACCCGTTTACCCAACCCTTCCACCCCTTCCTGAGAGAAAAAGAGAGCTGTCCCCTTATTATAAACTAAATCTAACTACATAACGTGAATTTTACATAGACATATGCATGTAATGTGCATGTAACTATAGATATAAAATATTTCCTCTTGAAGGACTGCATTCTCTTCTTCATATGCCCCACAATTATATGATTCATCGGCTGCTATTGCCTAAACCCAAAGATTTTATTTTCTGTTACTGTTGTCAATTGACAATTTAGTAGTTATAGTACACATTTAAGTTGCCTTTCAATTGCATACAGTAAGTAAATATTTCTGAAGAATATTTGGGTTTCTGTCATTTGATTACCAGAATTTTTTCTGGTCAATTTGATTCTAGTCATTTATTAGTAATTATCAGTTTCTGCATTGCAGGCCTGCCACTTAGGGCTATTAATGAGGTAAAAACTAAATACTGATATGCTGTCAGACAGGTGATGTTAACAGGTGATCATGAAAAGTAAAGACAAGCACAGGATCTCCAGTTTTGTCTTTGGTCCAGAAAACACAGCACCATGATCCATCCAAGAAGACTCTGAGCCCAGAGAAGTCAGTGGTGCTTTTGGAGATCGTTAACATGAGGATTGTTTTTGCACAGTGAAGTTTTAAGTCACATTTGTGACTGCAAATCCACATTGTGGTAGTTGACAGTGATTTGTCATAGTTTTTTCTTGCCCACTAGCCTATATCTGTTATTGTTGAATGGTGGTTCGAAGACTACAGGAATTCAGCTTAGGCTCTTGTGCCCTCACCCTTTATGGACTAAAATTCCTCCAGACTCCTTTATCTTTTCAGTAATATTTTTCACTGTTGAGAGATTCAAACATTTCATACCACATCTTGGCTACATCTAGCTAGGGTTAATACTGTCTGCAATTAAATGCAGAGGTAAAATAAAATTAAGGAACTTTAAGCAACACGTGTTGGTCCAAGCAAGTTGGTTATAAATCCCCTGGAAGAAACAAAACTTAAGCTGGTCTCATTGAGATTTAATAACATGCAACAATAAACATGAAATTGTGATACAATCAATGGTTGTGTCAAAGGGAATGGGAAAAAATGACAGTGAAATGTATGAATACGGCAAGGTCCCGGTTTCATCTTAACAACACAACATAAAGAAAACAACAAATTGCCATGTTCGACATTAAACTAGAAAAGTCCACCTTGTTCAATACCCATGGAATCACAGGAAGTGCAAAGCACAACACAAATTGTAGTCTATTTCGTGGAGACCTGGATTTGCTATAGCATAACTTTACTTGGACTTCATTGAACCCTGTTTGGAAATTCAGATTTTTTTAAAACGCCAAATCCATAGACCATTATATATTGACCATTATAACACGACTTAGATGTTTGGTATAATCTATTCATGTTTAAAACTAAAAAAAGGAAAAGAAACAATAAGAGACAGCAAGAATGAAAATGGGAAAAATAGGGAAAGGGAAATTGATATAAATAATCTACCCTTAATCATAGCTAGCTGTAGGCAAGCCAAGTTCTTCCATGTTGTGCTTCCACTGAAGGCTTTTAAATTATCAGAGTACGGAGCCTCCATTCCTCAGTCACATGATTTCCTGAGCAGAACCCTGCTTAAAGTTTGTTCAATTATCACACCTTAACTCCCAATGGGAGGTATAACGGACGACTGGTCGACACCACAGTTTGTCCGGACACATCTCGTGCTGCTTTCGAGTACATGATGGAAAGGCTGCCAAAACCACTGTTGAGATTTCTTAGTCGGCAGCGGTCTTTGGACGGCCACTATGAGGCTTGTCGTTCACAGTCCCGGTTTCTCGGAATTTGGCTATGAGTGATGCAACAGTGCTGTCTGAAATTGGTGGTCTGTCTGGGTGTCGGTCGTTGAAGTCTGCGGCTATAATCTGGCAGCTGCGTTCCCCGGATATCAGAAGCACCTCAATCCTCTCTTCTTTCGTCAATTCCATCTTTGCCGACCTGTGACAAACAGCAAAAGTTTTGCACTGATAAAGTTAATTCTGTAACTTTTATTGAAGGTGTAGTGCAAATCATGCTACATGACCACCTTCCTATTGCAAAAACTTGCACTTGGTCCAATATGGAGAGCGGATATTTTCGAGGCGGGTGGAAGGTGCAGGTCTTGCGGTAGCAGAAACAGCCAGCCTCCTGTCACTTATCTTGGTGGTGCGTAGGATTGGCGGCTGAACATGCAGTGCTTTCAGATAGTTGCCACCTGTTTGTGAGCTTGTTAGCTTCTGTAATTGCGTTTCATCCGTTTTCTTAGTGCCGAGTGTTACAGCAGCTGTCACGTTTAGCTGCGACGGCCACTTCTCTAATGTCACTTTTATTACTGACCACAACACTCATAGTTTTATTACAGTGACAGGCTTTTCCTGCAAGTGCTTCGTAGATGCGCCTGAAGCCAGGCCATCGTCAGTTTTCTTTGTGGCGGGGGAAGTGAGGCGAGCGTTACAGCCAGTGCACTTGGCCAAGTCTGTCAATTTGATTTGCGACAGCTGCTTCAAACGCACTGAACCTGACGATTAACAGGTAATCAGGTGTGCAAATAAGGCATGTTTAAGATTAATATAGGATAAACTCCTACAAACTGGAGGAGCTGGCTGCCGGCAAAGAATCTGCCACAACAATAAGACTAACGAGACACTGGAGGTGGAAAAACTTGCCACTAATAAAAAACTGCTGGCATTATGAAGCGATCAGTAATAAAACTGATAGATAACTGGTGAAAAGTAATCAAGAGAAGCTGCTGTCACAAACAAAAGTAATGAGAAAACTGTCTCCGGAAACACACCGTTTCAGCCAGTTTGTGCCTGCCACAATACCCGCCGCTTCTGCTCGCCTTAATGGAATTAAATATAGATCTGCACTGAAATTGCGCTTAATGCGACCATGACGCATTGACGCATAAAGCAAAAATGCTTTACTCACGAAAAAGCTTTTCAAGGAGGCCGAAATAACACGGCATGATAAAGGAAAGCTAAAGGCTAGGCTAATAGACCGAACAAGACTAAAAAATTGAAAGTGACTATTATACCAAAAATAAACAAATTAATATTTTATCAGTACCAAACAGAAACAAAATATTATTGGACAGTAGACACTAAACATGCTGACTCACCTCTATAAACAACAAATAAACGATACCGTGGTTTGTTTTTCTTCTTCTTCGTTCTTCTTTTAGTTTTTGGTAACCAACTAGAAAGATGCATTACCGCCACCAACTGGGCTGGAATGTGGAACAGGCAGACATTGGAAGCATTCTTTACACAGTATAAAAAACGTACACATCTGTACAAAACTTTACTAAGAGCTATGAATACTTCATTATGAATATCCCTAATTTTTCTGGGCAGTTAAAGAGGAAGGGTGATAGCGCAGTATCCTGTGGTGCTCTGGTACATAAAGTAAAGTAAATAAGAGTTTGTTTTAATTTTCATTTACGTCATTTGCTCAATTGGAATTGACAAAAAATATAATAAGAAAAATTAAAAGAACGCAATCAGATAGAATAGTTAGATAGTGAGGACACACACACACACACACACACACACACACACTTGGCGAACAGGTTCTGAACAGCCCAGATTTGGCAGAATCTACAGAACCAACTGTAATATCTGTGGTCAAATCTGTATCTCTAATATTATAATATGATATAATATTATAATATTTATAATCTTGAATAAACGTAACTCTAATTGTAATGACGTACATTTACCATTATATTCCTTCATACTATATAGAGTTTAATTTAATTTTAACAGCTTCTCCTTGGTGAGTTTTTGGTCAGTCAGTGTAATTACTGCATCATACATGTTGTTGGAGCAGGGCTAAATCCAGTTTAGATACCAGTTTATCTAATCCTAATATTAACACTTATTTAATGGAATGCACTTTAATAAATGCTCACCAGCATCATTCTAATACCTCGTATGACCCAAGTTTTTTTGCCATGGTGCTGGAAAGATTGTTTGTTCGTCAGACCTTGCCTTATTCAGTGTTAGAAGGCCCAGCGTGTAAGCAGTCTGAACTGATCACACAAGGCAGCTGATTCTTGTTGTTTAGGCAAACTTTGAGCCCTCCTAACTACACGCCTCAACAAACGGAGTAGCAGGTGTAAGTAGCAGGCTAAGATCTGCGAATTACCGAATGTTCAAGCACCAAGTGCCAAACTTTGTCGTGTGGGAGGGGCATAAAAGCTAGTTTTTAACCACTCAAAACCTCATAAATCGGAAATTGGATCAAGTTAATGATTTTGCTATGCCTCAAATATTTCGTTTGCATTATTTATAATTTGCGTAACATTAACATGTCTGTCGACCCTGTGATTTCCAGAATTGCACCATTTTTACTTATTGGTGTTGCAAGTTCAGTGTTGTGGAGTGTCTATATGGGAGAACAAAGCAAAAACCTCCCCCGTTTCTGAGAACACTGGAGGCAAAATTGTTTATTCTTGGCAGTTGTGGAACTTCATAAATGATTCTTCTGCTGTAGCCCACCTGCATCAGGGTAGGTAGTGTCGTGCAAGAAGTGATTTTCTGACCTCGTATTCTATAAATATGTTTTTTCCTCATTTAAGTCACAGCTTAAGTCTGGCCACTTTTTTCTCGGGTTTCTGGCAAGTGTTTCCACATACAGAACCGACTTCTGCTGAAAAACTCTCAAACAGAAATCAGCTGACTCTATAATCTGTAATCAGATTGTAGATGCAGAAGCTACATTTTACATAAAGCTTGCACCCACAGTATTGCTACAGCAGTGCACTCATGCTGACTCTACACCCAAATATCGGATTGTCCTTTTTATATTGATGAGCAGATTAGAGGTAGCCGAGATCCATAACTGTATCCCTAGAATTTCAGCAGATAGGTGGATGTGCTCAATGAATGCATCACTCTTTTGCAACTGTACTAATAAAATATGTTGGTTATAAATCCCCTGGAAGGAAAACCGAAGTGAAGCTGGTCTCATTGAGATTTAATAATATGCATCAATAAACATGAAATTGTGATACAATCAATGGTTATGTCAAATGGAAAAAAAATAGTTGCGCTGAAATGTATGTATATGGCAAGGCCTCGGTTTCATCTTAACAACATATAAAGAAAGCGTATAATCCATTGCCATGTTTAACAGCAAATAAGAAACTTCCTCCTTGTTCCATAATGCTTGTTGACGCTTGTTCAACACCCATGGAATCACTAGCAGTGCAAACCGTAACACATTCTGTGGAGTACTGGATTTACTATAGCATAGCTTTACTCTTAGACTTAATTTAACCCTGTTTGGAAATTCAGATAAAAAAAAAAAACATTTATAAACCATTTCCATAATACATTACTATTTAGATGTTGTTTGGTATAATTTGTTCATTTTTCTTCAACGTAGAGATGAAAGGCAGGAAAAAAGTCTTGTGAAGGCAAGAATGGAAGTAAGAGAGGGGAAGAGAGTGAGACAGAATGACATTTACTGGGGACATTTGTTAGAAATAAATCTACCATTAGGGAGCGGACCTTTAATTGGCAAAACGAACGTGTCACCTGGGAAAAGACCAACAATCGCTCATGAATTGGAATGGACTATCAGCATTGAGATCTCAAGTCAACTTTCTTTAGATAAAACATGTTCCCCATATTTTCCTTCCCTGGTCCACGGTTGCAGGTACAAGCGATGTGAAGTAAAACCTTTAAAAAGGAGAAGAACGATGGTTTTGCTTCTATTTAAGTAGTGACAGAAAGGAAACAAATGGAATGGTTCTTGATACGCAGACATTTCAAGTCCATGTTTTGAAACCTTTGCTATTGCCCATATATAGAGATGAAAAAGGAGGACAAACACGTGTAAAGACATGCTAATGCAGTCAGAGTGACCGCAGCATAAGTTACATCAACTCACTACAGACAAGAGTCGAATTAACGGCTGCGACACAGATAAAAAGCGAATCTCGAAAAGGCACAAGAACTCGCGTGT